>JBBPBS010001045.1:5762261-5781539 GCA_037974835.1 Cicer judaicum | reverse complement strand
TTTTAATTTTTAAATAGGATAAAATAAGTAGTTTGTATAAAATGTAGGAGTAAAAATATAAATGTAGGGATAGAGGGTAATTTATTTATTTTTTTATATGTTTAAATCTCTAAGAAAAACACTAACCACTTATATTACTCATTTATAATCAAAATATTATTTTTTTTAAAATATTTACAATAGAATACTAATATTTTCTATTAAAATAAAATAAAAATTTAACTATTCATCTTAATCACTAAATCAATTATATGTAGATTATTTATCTTGGCATACAATTTCATCCTTCAAGACTGGATCATTTGCTTGAGAAGAAAGATGATGATGAGAGAAATTGAGAGGTATGAAATGGATGGAAGAAGGTTTGAACAAATATAAGGTGGTATGAAGTAGAGTTATCAATCATTATTATTAGATGATACTTTCTTCTTATTGAGCCAAATTCTTCATATGACATGAAAATTAAATGATGGTGACGTTGTGAAACGATCGTCCAACATATCATGAATTTTCTTCTTATAGGTCAGAGTCCGCCTTCGAGCCATGTTAATTATATTTTTTAGAAGTACCTTAACTTTAGAATTTAGAAGGACCTTAATCACTAAATCAATTATATGTAGATTATTTATCTTGGCATACAATTTCATCCTTCAAGGCTGGATCATTTGCTTGAGAAGAAAGATGATGATGAGAGAAATTGAGAGGTATGAAATGGATGGAAGAAGGTTTGAACAAATATAAGGTGGTATGAAGTAGAGTTATCAATCATCATTATTAGATGATACTTTCTTCTTATTGAGCCAAATTCTTCATATGACATGAAAATCAAATGATGGTGACGTTGTGAAACGATCGTCCAACATATCATGAATTTTCTTCTTATAGGTCAGAGTCCGCCTTCGAGCCATGTTAATTATTTTTTTTAGAAGTACCTTAACTTTAGAATTTAGAAGGACCTTAGCTTTGTCTTCTGTTGTCCAATTTACTTCTTTCTTTTCAGCAGATGTTGAATCACTTTGATCAACTCTTGGTACAAAGTTTCCATTTGTTAATGATGCGCAACATACTTGTATATTATGATTTAAGGAATAGTTGTATCTTATTTTTCCAAAGGTAGTTGCCTGTACCATCAAAGTAAGGTACTCTATTTGATGATCCTCCTTCAACGATGTACTTAACTTTTTTTATTGCTTCCTAAATCTTTTGCTCTAACAATTGTTAGGTATTTATCCATAGAGGCAAACTCTGATACCATTTGATGTAGCAATATCAATCACAAGGAAAAGCGGTTTAAATTGTGATTCCCTCTTTTGAAATATTAATTTATGTTTTTAATTTAAACTAACTCAAGATCAATCTTTGTTACTTATAAAAATTCAAGAACATTCTTGGCAAGTCAAAAATAAATGAAACAAATTATTTCTACGTGATTAGTGATATTGAGTGAGAAATAATAAAGGATATGGATAGAAGAATCACACAATGATGTATCTTGATTCATCCAAGGTGGGCTACGTTCAATCCTCCCAATTGGTGAGTTTTTCCACTAATGTGCTTCACAGGAGAATGTTCTTTTCATCCTTGTTGTCCTAGTTGTACTTGTTCATAGGCCATTAATCTAAAGATTCATCTGGTTATATTTCTAAAATTCGTTTTGCTTCTTTTAGCTAACCTTTTGGGTTTGATCATTGTTATGAGTTGCCTTGATATTTGTTATATGTATGATTTGTATTTTCAAAAATGATTCATTTCATTTTTATCTTTACAACTAATTATTCAGAATGATCTTGATTGACTAGAATGATATTGTCAAAAACCAGAATGATCTTGGTTTTCCAAGATTGTTGCTCTTATGAACTAGAATGATATTGGTTTGCCCAAATTGATATAATTACGAACCATAATGATCTTTTATACATCAAAATGATTTTGGTTTGCCTAGACTGCTGCTCTTATGAACTAGAATGATATTGGTTTGCCCAAATTGATATAATTATGAACCATAATGATCTTTTATACACCAAAATGATCTTGATTATTGTGTGAATGTATTTGATTACCTATCATTGAATAATACACTCAAATAACAAGTTAAACAACAACACAATCAGAATCATGAGATTAATTAACTTATTTGTTTATCTTCATAACACTTGATTGGGGATTTTGTCTCAATAGATACGAGTGAGGAAGGTATACTATAATGGAAGAAAAAGAGTATCTTTTGGGATCTACCTTAATGACAACATAATATTATTCGTCATTGCCTTGATTCAATTCACATAGAGAATAATATTCCTGACAATGTATTGTTCACGTTTCTTGCTGAGAAAAATCGAACAAAAGACAATCATCAAACTTGTATAGACTTGCAGGAAATGGGAATTAGGGAAAAGCTTCATCCATATCCTAATTCCTCCAAGTTTCCTCAATCATGCTTTAAAATGAAAAATATAGATAAATATACCTTCTTATAGATACAAGAAAATGTGGTTTTTTCCAGATAATTACACATCAAACATTTTTAGATGTGTTGATGTTAAGAAGTGTAAAGTCTCAGGTCTTAAAAGTCATGATTCACATATTCTAATAGAACATCTTTTGCCGATTGCTTTTAGAAAAACTCTTCCTAAATAATTTAGTTATGTGTTGATTGAAATTTGAAACTACTTTAGAGAAATATCGAACAAAGTTTTAGATGTGAAGCAAATGCAGAAACTCCAACAACGAATTACTTTGACCCTTTTTCATATGGAAATGAATTTCTTCCTTCGTTTTTCGCTATTATGGTTCATTTGATCATTTATCTTGGAGAAGAAGCAATGATTGTTGGTCCTGTGCATTATGTACCCCGTCGAAAGGTATATTGTATATTGTATTTTGTATTAAGTTAATGATAAATTGCAATGGTTTTATTTTATTGGAGTTACATCCTTTCATTTTTAGAACCTTTAGCCATTTAAAATCATATGTTTGTAAAATGGCTGCACCTAAAGGTTGTATAACTAAGGATACATTATGGAAGAATGCATTACATTTTGTTCAAGATATTTTGAAGATGGTAATCTTAAAACAAGGTTCAATAGACCAAGACACAATTATGATGACAATGGGGTTAGTTCTTGCTGTGAATCCACTATTTTGTCGAATTTATTTCCTACATCAAGCCAGCATGTTGGAGCTTCTAAGATTTTTTTGATTCTACAATTGGAGATGATACAAGCCCATCACTATGTCTTAGCTAATTGTGAATTGGTGGATTCATTTAGGAGTAATTAGTTTTAAGCTTTTTCATATACTTAATTATCATCTCAATATTCATTTCTAGAATGCATTGTAGAAAATTCTTGATGTAAAAAATGTAAGATAAAGGTTGCTAGAATGCATCATGAAAAAAGAAATTCCTCAAGAGTTATGGAAGAATATGTCCACAAAATCTTCTCAAATGGTTCAACGAATATGTAAGGATATTTGTACATAGTTTGACTTATTTTTCTCATAAAAATCTCATTATATATATAATTATTTTAATACTTTTTAAAATATTGCTAGGTTGCAAGATAAGATGATCCAGATATTACGGCTGAAATTGAGTGGCTTGCTAAAAGGACAAATAATATTACAAGGATATTTGATGGGTATATCATTCATGGATTTAAGTTTCAAACAATAAGGAAGATGAAGTAGCTATACCAATCACCAGGAAGGGATGTTTGAATTGTGATCCCTTTTAAAAATATTAATTTATGCTTTTAAATTTAGATTAACTCAAGATTGATCTTGGATGCAAATTGAAAATCTAGAACATTCTGGGTAAGTCAAAGATGAATAAAACAAATTACTTCTAAGTGATATGTGATAGTGAGTGAGAAATAAATAAAGATAAGGATAAGAAGTTCACACAATGATATATCTTAGTTCACCCAAAGTGGGATTATGTCTAGTCCTTACAATTTGTCGAGCTTTCTTCAAAATGTGCAGCAACCATGTCCTTTCAGCTTTGTTGTCTTAGTTGTCCTTGCTCACAACTCATCTATCTGGAGATTTATCTGAAGATTATTTTGCTTCTTTGGGCCCTTACCTAGACTTTTGGGCTTAATTATGGTGTTCAGTAGTCTTGATATTTTTTTTTTATCTTAAGATTTGGACTGTGGAAAATGATTCATTTTACATCTGTCCTAAAAACGAAATAACCAGAATGACATTGATAATCAAAATAATCTTTTAATAAACCGTAATGAACTTGATTAGCCTAAATGATCTTGTAATCAGTTTTGAGTTCAATTAAGTAATGATGTTATTAGATTTATATCATGGTGAGATCGTTGATTATTGTATGAATGTATTTGATTACTTATCTTTCAATAAATCACTCAAAAAATAAGTTAGATAACAACACAATCAGAATCATGATTAGAGATTCATTAATTGTTTATTTATCTTCAAAACACTTGATTTGGGATTTTACCTCAATAGAAGGAGCAAGGATTAAGAACCCTAAATAGTGGTTTTGTTATGTATGCTATTACTCATAGGTTTTCACTTAGAGGAGAACCTATTGAAAACTCAAGTAATGACATGTATTATGAAAAATTGGTAGAGATCATATAACTTGATTACTTTGGTAAGTTAAGGGTTGTGCTATTCAAATGTATTTGGATAGACACGAAACCTCAAGGGAATTAAGATAGATAAATTTGCCATAACAAGTGTAAAATTTTCTTATTTGATTCACACCGACGTGAATGAAGTGGATGAACCATTCATTCTTGCAAGTGATGGTATAATGATATTTTATGCTGATGATCTGATTGATAAAGGTTGGTCTTGTGTTTTTCATATGAAGCATAGAGACATACATGATATGGGAATAAATGAACCTTATGGAACCACAAGAGACAATAATGGAAGACATACCTTTTCGTGAGCAAAATGTTGAGAATATATAAGAACTACAATTAGTGCAAGACAATGTCAATGATCAAGAAAATTATGAAACAAATATTGAGGAAGATCGTAATAGTTGTAGTGATAGAGGTGATTGAATAATATTATAGAGTATTTTAATATTTTAAGTTATGAACATTGTAATTTTATCATATTTCTTTTGCTTTTAAATAGTATGCTATATAAGACTTCATATTTTTCGTTGTTTATTTAATGGATATATTATCTTATGAATAATTTCTAATATATTTTAGATGTATCTCTTTATCAGAAAAAATTGCAAGTATTTGATTTGATATAGGAAAAAAACGTAGGTGTTCAAAACAAGAAATGCTAGAAAGGCTACATAGACATGAAAATTCAAATGATGATGAAACTCTCAAAGATGAGCTCGAACAACTCAACAACTATCATCTTAAAGATGAATTTACAAATGTCAATTTGACAAATACCCCATTTGACGAGGATGCAGTTGAACCTTCACCAAGTGAATCTGAATCACATCAAAAAAAGGAGCGATTACTTATCAAAGTTAAAGGTTAAAAATCTCATATGATTAAATTTGTTGTCTTATTTTGTGGTGGTTGTCCTAATGTTATTATATAATCTTACTTGAGTTTGTATTATTAATTGCACAATCAAATACATGCACAGGAGAAATTGTAATTTGAAAAATGGTAGCAAATCAAGTTTGACATCTGGAGAAGACAAAAAAGGTTATTGTCGAAATTAATGCTAATGGACATGACAATGGTAATGGTTCAAATTTATTGTAAGGTTTCTCAATGAACTTGCTAAAAAATCAGCATTTCGTCATATATTTGTTGAAAGTTGAGATGAAATGTCAGAAAAGAATAGTATAGCAATATGGAACTGCATCCAAGTTATTATGT
The DNA here is from genome assembly GCA_037974835.1 of Cicer judaicum. Classification (NCBI taxonomy): domain Eukaryota; kingdom Viridiplantae; phylum Streptophyta; class Magnoliopsida; order Fabales; family Fabaceae; genus Cicer; species Cicer judaicum. The sequence continues at coordinate 5,775,699 of JBBPBS010001045.1, read as the reverse complement.
AAACTTTGTAGAACATTTCTTTCATTGTATTTCTTGTCATTGAAGATTGTTATGTTTTTATAATCTTGCAAGGATAATTTTTTTTTTTTTTTGATTATGTTGCTGGTATCAAATGGACATGGACAATCCTAGGAGAAAGATGGAAGACCTATAAATATAAATTACAATGCAAATACTTCTACCCTAACAAAAGTAAGGAAAATCTACTTGCTATTGATCCTGCTTTGCCTGAAAATGATTGAGTTTTTTTTGTTAATTACTATAAAAAACATAAGCAAATGTATAAATATTCATTGCATTATTTTTACAAAGTGAGCAAAGTACATTGACATTTTATATTAAATGCATGTAATGACTAGTATTTGAAAATTGTAGATACTATGTGAACAAAATACGAAAAATCGATAGATGCTTAAAGTCTTGCATGCTGGGGGTAATATGAGCAATGCAAGAAGGGGTCATCATGTGGTAAGTTGAATCCATAACTTATATTTTATTTGTTTTAATATATTAGGAGCTACAATTGAACAAACTTGTATGTCGTGCTAAAGTTATATTGTGAACTTTGCTTAAAAAGAACAAAATATTTGTGAATGAGGAAGGAAAAACCATGACACTAAGTAAAAAAGATAGATTCGTTATAGTTTATCAAGTATTTGCTACCTGTTAGTATGATGTAATTTATCTGGATACGTATTTGTATATACTTGTCACTTATTACACACATTTATTTTGAGATGAACATTCTCACCGAATTTTTAAGTTTTGAGATTGCATGTAAAATGTTTGAGAAATGTTCTATATGGTTTTGTCTAAATTGAAATGCAAGAAGATAATGTTAGTTAGTTGCATGAACTAGATATATTTGATGTTCTAAGACTATTGTGTGTGTTGTAAAAGATTTTGATTGTTCTGCTAGAACGTGTTCAAGATGTCTCTTCTTTCAAGTATTTGAGTTTCACCGAATGAAAAACTATTATGAACATTATATATGATTATTAACATGTTGAAAAAATGGAATATGAAATTTGGTACTAATTGAATGAGTGTTGAGCCCTCAAACGAGATGTTAAGTTTGCATGCTCTTTGTTGGAGCATATGTGAGAACTATGTCTGTTTGCAATATGCACTATTCTATGAGCAATTAATTCAAAGTAAATGGATGATTTTTTTTGACTTTTTCGTTAAGATACTTCAAATATAATATAAAATGTGTCTTATTTTAAATAGTATTTTAAATATACTGAATTAATTAGACTTTTATTTCTCTAATAGGAAAATATATCAGAGAACTTGTCTCAATATCAAGAATGTGCTGCCAGTCAAGGTATTAATGCTTATCCAAATGATGTTATTGGAAAAGTATACTAAGTTAAGCATTTAGATCAAATGCATGGTTTAGGTGTTGGTGTTTGCCCTCTGGGTGTTTTAAAAGCATGTAGACATTTAATCCAATTTGGCAATGTTGGAAGTTCTTGTCAAAAAAATATCGAGGACTTACAAAAGGAAGTTCACATTTTAAAAGAAAAGCTAAATAGACATGAAGAAACTAAGGAGCAACTTTCACAAACACAATCAACTTAAAGTTCTCCTTAATTTTATGCAAAGTAAATTTGTTGATGAGTTACCTAATTTCAACTAAGGTTTCCCTCCACCTTTGTAATATAATTTCTTATAATATATACAAATTAATGTTAATAAGAGTTTTTGCACTTATCTATATTTGACGCCACTAGCAAATATCATGTTCTAATTTTTTGCATAGTGATTAATATTATTAAAATGATACTCATTCATTAGTGTTACTTAGTAAATATTGGGTTTTTTTTGCCACTACCCTCATTTTGAAAAAAAAAAAACACATAAATACCCTCCTTTCAAATTAATCTACCAAAATACCCCTTTTTTTTTTCAATTTTTTCCAATGTTACAAGTCGCCATTTGGAATGGCGACTTCCTTAAGAAGGCCAACTTCCAAATGGCGACTTCCCACTTGATTTTAAAAAAAAAATAAAAAATTTCAATTTTTTTTTTTTTAATTTTTAGTAGGAAATCGCCATTTGGAAGTTGACCTTCTTAAGGAAGCCGCCATTCCAAATGGCGACTTGTAACATTGAAAAAAATTGAAAAAAAAAGAGGGCATTTTGGTAGATTAATTTGAAATGGGGGTATATGTGTATTTTTTTTTCCAAAACAGGGTAGTGGCAAAAAAAACCCGTAAATATTTGCTTATATTATACTTTCACTTGGCATGTTTTAATTCTCATAATTAATGAGTAAAGTTCACCTTGATTTTTGGACAAGTAATGGAATCATTGTATTTTTTTTGTCTGTATGCAAATAGAAGGAATATGCGGTTATTTTTGTATGTTTCATTGGTTTGTATATAAGATTTTAGAATGTTTTACAGCTAGTTTAATTTTTGTTGTTGGTATAAACTACTTTATGCTTTTATATTAATGATGGTTTTAGACTGTTAACTAGTTATTGTTGCTATATTTGTTAAGAATAGTCTTCCTGATATATTATAAATATATAACTAATAGTATTTATGACACATTTTTTGGATTTTTACTTTGGTTAGTTTATTGTAAAATATTTTGTTTGATTCTATAGAATTAGATTGTTTGCATATTTGCATTGTAAGAAATGTAGGACTAAAACATGGAAAGACATGCAAGTGATATATAAAAAAAAAAAACACATTTAGTCACGGTTGCCCGTGACAAAAGTGAAAACATAAAATTTGTTCCATTGTATTATTTAATACGATTTTAGCTCTGGCTAGCCGTAGAATAATCGTGGCTAAAAACATGTTACCACAAATCATTTATGTGTGGCTAATATAAAATTTAACCGTTACTATTAAATTGCGACGCTCAACTAGACCACTGATAGAATTACCATGGCTAACTTTATGCTAACTTTATTTACCACGGTTAATTGCAAATTTAGACACGAATGTGATCATGGCTAAGTAACTTTTTTTGTAGTGGTATAATTATCTAAGTGACAAATTTCCTTTTCATTTGACTAATTGAAAACAATGTGATTAAGGTAAATTCTTTTTGCCAAAATCCTGTGATTGCAAGTGATTTTAACTAACCACATGATGTCTTCATTTTCAACACGGTATAAGTCACCATCAAATATACATTTATCTAAGAAATTTTGTACGCGGATTTGGTCAGCAAAGGAAGAAGATATATTAGAGAATTGAAACAACTATATTTTGAAAGTCTACTTCTGGACCATTTCCATGCATTTACCCGATCCCCACCCAACTTTGACCCAACAACTCTTTTACAATTTAATTAAACAAACAAGAAAAAAAAAACTCAGTCTTATCTTTGACAAAGTTTCCTCTTTTAATCAAATTGTTTTAGCCTCTCAATCCTCTATATATTCAACCGAAACAGAAGGCACTTTCAATTCAAACACTTCTTAATTATTCTCTCATAAACACAAAATCATAGATAGATAAAAACAGGGGCGACCTGATAAACACACGACACAAGAAAAATTAAATGATGTCTAAGTTAAATAATATGTCAATTCTTTTAGTAATTGGTTTTGCTGCAGCAATACTACAAAGCACAGAAGCAGCAGATCATATTGTAGGAGGTTCTACTGGTTGGATTAGTTCACCTCCTGCTTCGTTTTACTCTAACTGGGCCTCTAATATCACATTCAGAGAAAACGATGTCCTAGGTGAGCATGATGATTATATGATTTTAAAATTGAATAATAATCATTCTAATATTATTTATGTTAACTTTGTCAACATTACTATTACATTCCCATACAACTAATGACAAATTTTATATTGTGTTTAAAAAACTGTGCAACTTCGAACTAAATCATATGTTTGAGTCTGATGATTTTTCAAAGGACAAATAAGTGTATTTCTTTAACTAATTTCCGTATTATTTTTAATTTAGTTAATTATAATTTTATCAAATTCATAATTTTCTCATAATTTATTATAACTATAAAATATGTGTTTTATGTTAATAACTATACGAAAACACATAAATAGAGATGCAATTAAGTTTTTTCTTTTTCCAATCAAATTATACAAAAGATTATGAATTACAAAATTGTTAAATTAAATATTATATTTCAAATTTATGTGTTAGAGTTTTAAGAAGTGTTTACTATCTCGTCCATAGACGACAAATACTGTAAAGACAAGCTAAATCATTAGCCCATATGTTAATGAGAGTTGGGAAAAAAAAGTCTACCCAAAAAACAATTGAATCATTTTGACTTAATCTAGAAAGCAAATTGGGCTTTGAGTCCGCATAGTAAAAATTTTATATATTTTTTTTATTACTCCGTATAAATATATAACTTTTTATTTTTAGTCTTGGTTGTTTTGTTTTAATATAAAATATATTTGTATTAGAATTGGTCTATGAAATATGTATAAGATTTAAATTTAGTAACACAAAATAAATCAAAAGCAAATTAGACAGAGCAATTTCAATATAAACAAATTATACAAAAATAAGATTAAAACAAATACCAATTAGCAAAACTCAAATATATATTTGTATATGCAGACTAAAATCAAATAAACACTTTAGCATAAATCAAAAGAAAAAATAGTATATTTTAACAGAATAAAAATATATTTAAATTTATTTATTTTTTACCAAAAGCTTATTTTAAATTAATTTTTGTAAAATATTTTTTACCCTCTATTACAGTTTTCAACTTTGTCGCCGGAGCCCACACTGTTGCTGAACTTAACAAGGCAAACTATGACAGCTGCAACTTGAATCAACCTATCCAAGTCATAGGAACATCACCAGCAAAAATCACCTTGAACAAAACTGGAGAATTCTATTTTTCATGTTCCTTCCAAGGCCATTGTAGTAGTGGCCAAAAGCTAAGCGTTGAAGTCATTTCCTCTTCACCTGCTCCAGCAAGTCTTCCACCATCTGAAACCACACCTTCTCCTCCACCATCTGGAACCACACCTTCTCCACCACCTCCTACCCCACCTACCAACGGTGGTTCACCACCTCCGTCTTCTCCAACTCAGCCTGATGCGACTCCTCCATCAGAGGGCTCAGCCACCACCGTCTTTGCTACTTTCTCTATTCTTATCGCTCTTGTCATAAACTTATTGTTTTAGACTTCAGCTTTTTGGAAGGATTGCTACTGTGCTATAGTTTTTATCAGTATACATGTTCATATGTTATTTCAATTTCTCTGTTTGATGTTCTTTTCTTTAGTTTATGGTATACATACATTGTGAGAGTTCATTGTTAATTAGTCTTGATTTTGTATCGGAATAAATTTGTTTCATTGCTAGAGATTTGATTGTTTCGGAGGTGTTAATATATGGATTAATAAATTTGTTTAATTTCTAGAAAGTAGAAACTCTCGATCATTGTATATAAAAATATTAATCGTGTTCCAACTCTCTCCTTCTCTCTTATTTAATTTTATTTGTTTTGAAAGTGTGTTCACACGTACTATTCTAATGTCAAAGTTCTACGCCATGCCGTACTCCATATATATCTCTATATAAAATATGGTATCGTGTGTCAACTCTTATTTCAATAAAAAACACATAAAAATATGATTTTCTTATGAAAAAATGAGTGAAAATATATAGGAAATAAAAAAATGACATTGTTTGGTACCAATCTCATCTGCAGAAAACAATTATCACCTCGGTCAAAAACGATACTCCATAAGCTGAAAAAAATGCATTTTATAGTGCTTATTTTAGTGTTTTATAGTTCTTATAAGTGTTATTAATGTGACGATATTAAAAGTAGGTTGCGTTTATAACGCTTTTTAAGTGTTATTATAGGTGAATATTATATATTGTTAGCATAATATAAAATTGAATTTCAATAATAATAATAATAATAGTATTAAACAATAAGACATGCATGTGAAAAAAATTTGAGATTGACGATCAACATGAACAAACATAGGAGTAAATAAATAGAAAGATTGAAAAATTGAAGAAACTTGAGATTGTCTATCACTAAGTTATAAGTACTAAAATATTGAAAAATTACAGCGTTTATTCAAAAAACGGTAAAAGATTTGTCCATGTAATATTTTAAGAGCGCTTGTAATATAAGCACATATATTATGTGCGTTATGAAAAGTTAATTTTGGCGAAATAATTTCAAATCAATTCTAGAGCCGATGTGTTTGTTGACGATGTGGTTGTTTACATCTAAAAATAAAAACGACAAGCTATTGAAATTTGGGTTAGCCAAATTTCCCTCAGCCGAAATAAGGCCAGATGAGTAAAAGACAGTCGAATGCGAATAAGAAGAATCTTTTCTCGAGTCTTCAGAGGCACATGACGGTCGCAAATGAATAAAAATAGGTCAAAGCTCAACAAAACTTGGTAATTTGTAACTTGCACTTGAATTTCATGTTTTTAGCACCACTAATAATTAACATAGATGCACAAATTGAAAAAACAATATGTGCAAATATTGCCAATAAGACATGTCTAGAAGATAAGAAGAACAAGTTGATTGTGGGACACCATGAATTCTTAAAGGTGGGAGTTATCAAGCATGTTGGACATAAGTCCCCTTGATTATGGTTTTGACATAATTAACAAACATACAATATCTTTTGATTAAGTTAACTGTTTGAACCAAGTTGCATTTCAGGTAGAAACACACAAACACTAAACATATGGACACAAAGCTTGGAACGCAAGGAATCAAGCATAAAGTTAAGCATGTGCTGGACAAAGACAACTATGCTTAAGTGTCATTAGTGATTGTGTTTATTAGGTTTTAGACTTATCATATATGATTTCATGCATAAGCTTTTGCCAAGTTAAAATGTGATTTTCAATTGAACCAAGTAACCAAATCGATTGACTAATCAATTGATACATCTATTGGGCAATCGATTGATTGACTCAGAATTAAAGTTATCACTAACCCAATCGATTGCTAAATCGATTATGTGAAACATCTTAGTGAAACTTGAACTCTGGGGGCAACGCAATTGATTGGACAATCGATTCATGAATCAATTGAGAAATCGATTGTGTGAGTTACAAGGGCAAGCCACAATCCTTGTAAATCGATTGGCAAATCGATTTCGCGATTACTTTGCATCAAACTTGACCACTATAACATACCAATCGATTGGACAATCGATTGGAACATCAATTGATGAATCGATTGAGTAAGTCACAGAGACAACCATTTCTAAACCAACTCGATTGGAAAATCGATTGGGTAAAAGTTTTTTATAAGTCTAAAGCTTTGTGACAAACCCAATTGATTGGGACATCAATTGAATTTTTTTTCTTTACTTGCAAGACATATACTAATCGATTGACAAATCGATTCGAATTTTAAAATGTTTAATCATATATCAGAAATCAAGTTCCTAGTCGATTGACAAATCAATGTTTTCAAAATAGCTAAGTCCCTGTAACAATTAAAATCGATTGGTAAATCGATTGGAATAAAACAGCTGAAGCACTGGGACAATGCAAATCAATTGATGAATCGATTAGTGCAAATTACTGGAGTCCCTGTGATCAGTCCAATCGATTGACAAATCGATTGGAGTAATTGTTTTAAGTTACAGACCAATTGCCAAATCGATTATGATGGATTATCAGTCGACTATGTAATCGATTGTTTTGATCTCGTTGTTTGAACAAAACATTCGAAATCGATTACTCAATCGATGCTGATCTGAACTTGTCTCAGTTTTCTGATTTGTGAATTAAAACAATTGGTTGCCAAATCGATTGTTTCATATGCTTTCAAGATTCAAGAAAAACAAGAAACACGAGCATCGATTGGCAAATCGATTGGAGTGTTTCAAAGCTTTATAAAATCGATTGGGAAATTGATTTGTATGTGTTTTTCTGAAACATATAAAAACTTTCTCAAATCTGTTTTTCATAAAAGAATAGAAAATTGAAATTTTTCAGAACCAGAACTTTTTGAGACCTTTGAACTTTTGATATACACAATATTTTGAGAAAACTAAACAGTTTGGCAAACACTTATAGTTTGAACATCATTGTGTGATTAAGTCGCATATTCTAGAAAGATCTTTTGATCTTCTCTATTGTAAATTTATGTGAAACAACATTGTAACCAAACCGTGTAAAAATCCAGTAGATAAACTGGTGGTTACCGTTCGTTGATGATTGTATTCATGAAGAAGGAACCTCATTGCGATCTTGTGTGAGTTTACCGGGATAACTCAAGGGATGCGATGGATGTATTTTAGAATCAAAATAGTTGGATAGATAGGCTAGGTGCTAGCTGGAAAATTTGTAAAACGTTCTATTGAAGATTCTAGTGAAAAAGGCTGAGATCAGGTTGATCTTGGGACTGGATGTAGGTTGTCTTATAGACGACCGAACTAGGATAAATATCTGAGTATCTCTCTCTTATCCCTTATCTTTTACTTCATTGTTTGGTTGCTTAATATTGATACATGTTCTGTTTGATATTGCTTGAAAGATTAAATTTACATGCTTGTATATAGATTGATTTGTTGAACAATTACTGTGTATGTTGCATTATTAATTAGATAATACATATAATTGTGAACCTTCTCCTAGAATCAATTCTTTGGGACCTTGATTGATATTCTGTTTAATAAAGTTGGTATTTGTTAAACTGTTTGGCATTCTTGTGAATTGTTCATTTGATTGTCATATACATATTTCTTGCATTAGAAGTCATATATTTCCTTTCAATTGGCATCAAGATCCTGTACTTGTTTTAGAAAAAACTCTCATATAAGTCATGAATTCTGTAGAATTCTTAGGTGAAGGTGCTTCCCTTGCAAGGCCCCCTGCTTTTAATGCTGCGGCCTATATGTACTGGAAACAACGTATGTTAATTTTTCTTGAAGCTAGTGGTATTGATATTCTAGATGCTATTGAAAATGGACCTTTTGTGCCAACTTTAGCTGGTACTGGTGAATCAGCTATATTGAAACCTAAATCTGACTGGTCTGAGGATGACAAAAAGAAAGTAGGTTATAATGCTAAAGCTAAGAATATTATAACATCTGCTTTGAGTCATGATGAATTTTTTAGGGTGTCCAATTATCAATGATATGCAGACCAAATTCACACACATAGTCAACAACTTACATGCACTTGGAAAGGAGATTGAAAGCGATCAATAGATCAGCAAGGTAATGAGATGTCTGACTCGAGAATGGAAGCCAAAGATTTCTGCCATAGCAGAATCAAAGGACCTTGGATCAATGTCAATCGCAACGCTCTTTGGGAAATTGAGAGAGCACGAAATAGAACTCCACAAACTAAGTGAAACTGAACAAGTTGACAGAAAAAGGAAAGGGCTATCTTTGAAAGTCCAAGCACATCAATCAAAAGCTGAACAAGAAAGCTGCTCGGATGAGTCAAGCAGTGAAACTGATGAAGAATCAGAGATTGGTTTACTTGTCAAAAAGTTAAAAAAGTTTCTGAATAAGAAAGATAACAAGTTCATAAAACCAACAAGTTCTAAGACAAATGACACCAAGACCATAACATGTTATGAGTGTGGAAAAACAGGCCACATAAAGTCTGAGTGTTACAAGTTGCAAAACAAAAATAGAACTGAAAAGAACAAAGGCAAGGAATCACCTACAAAATCCAAAAAAGCTTATGTTGCATGGAACGATAATGACAACGAATCCTCTTCATCTTCCGAAGAAGAACAAGCCAATCTATGTCTTATGGCTAAAATAGACTCAGATTCGGAAAGTGAGGTAAGTTCATCTGATCCTTCATATGATGAGTTACAAAATGCATTTAGTGAATTACATGATGAGTATGTTAGTACTATTAAACAACTGATTAGTACTAAGAAGTTATTAGAAGAGAAATGCATGTTGTATGATGAGATTAAACTTGAGTATGAGTCTCTTAAGGATATAAATAAAAATCTGAAAAAGGAAACTCATGCATTGCATATTGATCTAGAGAAGTTTAACAGAAGTAAAAGCCAGTTAGACATGCTTCTTGGTAATCAAAGGAATTTCAATGAGAAATCTGGACTAGGCTATAAACCAAATATGCATGTTAAACAGAATCACAATAAACATGGTATTGGATATAGGAATGTTAAACATAACCAGAAGTATGTTAGATCTAGTCATATGCATATTGTCTTTATCAAACCAAAACAGTATGCGTCCTCTGTTGTCACATGTCATTTCTGTTGCAGAAAAGGACATTTTGTGTACAATTGCAAATTTAAAAAACTTGCCAACAGAGGGTGTAAACAAATTTGGAAGGTCAAGACACCAAAGTTAGAAACTAACCCTCTAGGACCCAACTTAAATTGGGTACCTGAATCCATATTCTGATTACATTTTGCAGGCGTGCTTAGCATCCAGGACTCGCTTATGGTATTTAGATAGTGGGTGCTCCAAGCACATGACAGGGGACAAATCTATGTTTTTGTCTCTAAGCTTAAAGGATGGTGGCTATGTCAAATACGGCGATAATAATAAAGGCAAAATCTGTGGCAGTGGAGATATAGGTAATGAGTCAACTGCAGTTATCAAAGATGTTTTATATGTAGAAGGACTTAAACATAACTTGCTGAGTATCAGCCAATCATGTGACAAAGGATTTAAGGTACACTTTACTTCTCAATCTTGCATAATAGAGCATAAGGAGGACAAAGGTATGAAGCTGGTAGGTGATAGAATCAACAACATTTATATGCTAGATTTTACTGCCTTACCTGCTGATTCTGTATGCTGTTTATTATCAAATGCTGATGAGAACTGGTTGTGGCATAAAAGGGTTGCTCATATTCATGTAGATCACTTGAATAGGCTAGTTAGTAAGCAGCTTGTAATAGGACTCCCAAATAGGAAGTTTACTAAGGATAGGCTGTGTGACTCCTGTGAGAAGAGCAAACTTGTTAAGACTTCTTTTCCCCTATAGATTCAGTTAAAACCACTAAGGTTTTACAGTTGATTCACATGGACCTTTTTGGTCCTTCCCAAGTGAAGAGTTTTGGAGGTAACCTTTATGGATTTGTATTGATTGATGATTATTCTAGATTCACATGGACATATTTTCTGACTCACAAAAGTGAGACATTCTCAATTTTTAAAACCTTTGCTGCTTTAGTTGAAAATGAGAATAATCAGAAAATTGTCTCAATTAAAAGTGATCATGGAGGTGAATTCCAAAATGATTCTTTCAAAAACTATTGTGAACAGAATGGTATTCAACACTTTTACTCAGCCCCTAGAACCCCTCAGGAAAATGGGGTTGTTGAAAGGAAAAATAGGTGTTTGGAAGAGTTAGCTAGAACTATGGTCAAAGACTCTAACTTGCCTAAGTACTTTTGGGCTAATGCTATCAATACAGCCACACATGTAGTCAATAGGGTTTTAATTAGGCCAATACTCAAAAAAACTCCATATGAGTTATACAAGGGTAGGAAACCAAATATCTCATACTGTAAAGTGTTTGGATGTAAATGCTTTGTTTTAAACAATGGCAAAGAACATCTAGGTAAGTTTCACCCTATGGCTGATGAGGGTATCTTTCTAGGGTAGTCCCAAACTAGTAAGGCCTATAGAATCTAAAACAAAAGAACTAAAACCATAGAAGAGTCTGTTCATGTAAAATTTGATGAACTATTTGTTGAAAATCTGAACAACACTCCTTCTATAGTTGATACCTCTTTAGATGAAATTGTAGAATCTGAACCATTAGAAACTACTGAACCTGAACCCCCAACCAACCTTGACTGTGTTGAACCTATTAGGTTAGATGACCTGCCTAGGGAATGGAAGTTCAATAGAAACCATCCTATAGATAACATCATAGGAGATATCTCAAAAGGAGTGGCAACTAGGAAGAACCTTAGACAATTCTGCAACTATACAGCCTTTGTTTCCCAAATAGAACCCAAAAACGTAAAGGAAGCTCTATTAGATGATGAGTGGATCATTGCTATGCAAGAGGAGCTAAACCAGTTTGAGAGGAACAATGTGTGGATCCTAGTTCCCAAACCAGCCAACAAACACATCATAGGAACCAGATGGGTGTTTAGAAACAAAATGGATGAGAATGGGGTCATTACTAGGAACAAAGCTAGGCTAATTGCCAAGGGTTATAACCAAGAAGAAGGGATAGACTATGATGAAACCTATGCCCCTGTAGCTAGACGAGAAGCCATTAGAATCCTGCTAGCTTTTGCTTGTATAATGGACTTCAAACTTTATCAAATGGATGTGAAAAGTGCCTTTCTCAATGGTGACATCCAAGAAGAAGTTTTTGTTAGCCAAACACCTAGTTTTGAAAATCCTGATTTTCCTAATCATGTCTATAAGCTGACAAAGGCCCTCTATGGGTTGAAACAAGCTCCAAGAGCTTGGTATGAGAAGCTCAACACTTTCCTCATTCAACAAAACTTTGTAAGAGGAAATGTTGACAAGACTCTTTTCATAAAGACTAATGGAAATGATATATTGCTAGTCCAAGTTTATGTAGATGACATAATCTTTGGATCAACTAACAATAAGCTGTGCAAAGATTTTGAAAATTTAATGAAACGGAAATTTGAAATGTCAATGATGGGAGAACTATCCTATTTCTTGGGATTTCAAATTAACCAAAGCAAGCATGGCATTTTCATTAGTCAAACAAAATACTGCAATGATTTGATAAAGAAATCCAGCTTTGAAAATTTTAAGTCCATTGATACTCCCATGAGCCAAGCATGTCACTTAGATAGGGATAAGAAAGGTAAACCTGTAGATGTCACAAGTTTTAGAGGTATGATAGGATCCTTAATCTACCTTACAACAAGCAGACCTGACATTATGTTTAGTGTCTGCATGTGTGGTAGATTTCAGTTCAATCCAAAAGAGTCTCACCTTAGTGCAGTTAAGAGGATATTTAGATACCTCATAGGAACTAGAAACCTAGGACTATGGTATCCTAAGGGATCTACTTGTACTTTAGTTGGATTCTCGGATTCAGATTTTGCAGGATGCAAACTAGATAGGAAAAGCACCTCAGGTACTTGTCATTTGCTAGGTAACTCTCTTGTGTCTTGGTACAACAAGAAGCAAACTAGAATTGCTCTATCCACAGCTGAGGCTGAGTACATTGCAGCTGGGAGCTGTTGTGCACAAATCCTCTGGATGAAACAGCTCCTATGCGATTTTGGTGTTGACTTAGAGACAGTACCAATCATGTGTGATAATACAAGTGCTATTTTTATTACCAAGAACCCTGTCATGCATTCTAGGACTAAGCCCATAGAGATAAGGCATCACTTCATAAGGGGCCAATTTCAAAATGGGAACATAAAGCTTGAATATGTCAATATAGCTGATCAGTTGGCTGACATATTTACCAAAGCTTTACCCAAAGAAAGTGTAAGTACAGAAGTACGCCTAAGAGGGGGGGGGGGGG
>JBBPBS010001045.1:5739346-5762021 GCA_037974835.1 Cicer judaicum | reverse complement strand
GGGGGGGGGTGAATTAGGTGTTAGTAAATTTTCTGTTTTTAGTGATATAGTAGTTGGATTTTTAAGAGTTTAAGAACAAGGCTTAATAATTAACTGCAGTAAGTAAATGGATGCTTTGAGATTTATCCTGGTTCCCCTTATAACCAAGGGTACGTCCAGTCCTCTTGCACACCACAAGAGATTAATCCAATACTTGTCAGAAAATGTACAATACCCACCCTGGGATTCTTGCTACAAAAACTCAAACAAAACTTCTAAGATAGCACACCACTATCTTAGATTAAGCTATCTTTTACAAATGGTACAATAAGGTTTGAATGAGTCTAAGATGTGGTATATTGATAAACAACTCAATAACAATTCAAGTACTTGAGAACCTTTTAGAATGATATGAAAATCTAATGCAAGTACTAAAAAAAAATTCAGAATTTTGTTCAAAGTTATTTAATGAATTGATTTAAGAATTGTTAACCTTTGATCTGAAGTTATGGGGTATTTATACTCCATAAACATCCCTTCAGATTCGTGGCCATTGATCCAAGAGGTTTGATGAAAAATTACAATGTTCTAGAGCCATCCCAGTTCTGAAAAATTGTAATGTTTCCAGTTGTATTCGAATATAGGATATGTGTATTCGAATACACCTCTTTGTAACGTTCAAAAATATTCAAATTTTTCATCTTGTATTCGAATACACATTGGTGTAGTCGAATACAAATTAGTAAAATTAGCTACTGACTTAGCTTGTATTCAACTACATATGTGTGTAGTCGAATACACAAAAAGATTTTTTGCCACTGGCTTAACTTGTATTCGACTATAGATGTGTGTAGTCGAATACAACATTTAAATTTTTGCCTCTGACTTAAGTTGTATTCGAATACAACATGGTGTATTCGAATACACTTTTGTACTTAGTCAAAAATATGATTTTAAATGTTTTGTTAATGTTGTTTTGACTTTTGAAAATATGTTAAATGCATATGTACATATAAATTGTTTTCAAGTTTTTGAACTATTGATTTGTATCATATACCTTTACATTTTATCATTTATTATTTGGACTTTGGAGCTTATTGTGAAGACATTTGGATCTTCTTTTTGATCTTGTTGCATTGTCCATAATCGGTGGTCTTGTCGTTATCAAAAATATGTAGTTCACATTCTCCCCCTTTTTGATTATGACAAAATGTTGTTGTTGTATAGTTGAAAGCATTGCTCCCCCGTAATATATGCATACTCCCCCGTTGTATGTGATGATTTGAAAAAAAATTGTTTTTGAGTACCTACAAGATTGAAATGCAACAACAATACCAAATATTCTCCCCCTTTTGACATGATCAAAAAGAAGAAAAATGTAGAAAAAGAGGCATACAATCTTGCGAGTATAATCATGCTAATAAGACAAACGACATTAAAGTTAACAAAGAGGATAACACAAAGGAAAATGAAGTCATAACATCATAATAGTTAATACATAAGATGTTGCAATATTAGCAATACAAAACAAACCATAATCCAAACGACAAATTAGTACATAAACAGATATCAAGGTTGTACATAATGCAAATAGTCAAATTAGTGCAAATACATGCCAAATTGCGAACTTAATCGAAAGCTGTTGGAATGTGAAAGTGATCAATTTTGTCTGATAAATCACTAATGTCTTGAGAAAGAGTGTTATGATTGCGATCAAGAGAAGTTTCAATGTTCTGAAAGCGAGTGTCAATAGAAGTTGTCAAAGTGTCGAATTGAGTTTGAAAGAAGGTTTGGAGAGAATCAAGGCGAGTCATGATCATTTGATTTGAGATATAGTCATCATCAGACGCAGTTTCCTCGCCATCTTCATTGTCTTGAGAAGCATTTGAGGGTCCAACATTATCATCCTGTGCAGCATCAGATGGTTGACCAGAATCACCTTTATGCACAAAAGCTTCAAGCTCCTCATTCCAAATGATCCGGATGCTAGGCAAGACTCCTAAATCCAACATATTTTCTTTTGTAGGTGTAAACATAACTTCATCAGAGAAGTCCACACCAAAGTGTTCCAAAATCCGAGAAACTTCCTGTGCATATGGTAAGCCAATTGCCTCACGAGATCCAAACATAACAGATTTCACAAAATATGCCCAATTAATTTGACGACCTTCATACATGAAATTCATAATTTGCAGCTCAAATTCCAAAATTTGAGAGTAATTGCCAGCCTTCGGCACCAGAATGTAGCTAAGAAAATAGTGTAGAAGCCGATAATCAACAGTAAGATTTATCGTTGCTGGGCATATTTGGAACCTGCCTGAGCTCTCTTTTGTTCCATGGTGCGTCTGTCAAATCGACAGAGGGAGACATACGCATCATACTTAGAAATATCACCCCATTCACACAATTTGTTTGGACAAAATTTTTCACCATTAAAAGGAATATTCAGAATTTCTCCAATAGTTTTGGTATTTAAACGAATGGTTTTACCCTTAACGCGAGTGACTAGCAATTTTCCCTCTTGCATGAGATTACAATAAAAAACCCTAACCAAATCTGGATAAACTGGACCTTTGTAGCCTATAAACTCTTCAACATGTTGTACTTTGAGCAACGCAGGAAATTTAAAGTCAGAGAAGGAGTTTAAAGTACCATACTTTGGAATAATAAGTCGCTTGTCCGAGTAAAATATGTGAAAACGATCAATTTCCTCCGGTGTGTGTAGAAGCTGGGATAGATCTGCGATGTTAGGATTCCTGGTTCTTTTTCGTGAGGGACCTACTGCTGCATGCTTGGTGCGTGGTCCTCGTTTGCAGGCATCCATTGTGAGAAAGGGGATTTTTGGTGAAAGTGGGTTTTAGAGAAAATGTGAGAGTTGTGAGAGATTTGAAGAGAAATGACAAGAAGGAAGTAAAGAGTAATGGATTGTGTGAGGTTGGGTGAATGGGTAAGTGAGTGGAAGGAGGATGGATGAGTTTTGGAGAGAAGAGAAAAGAACTTAGGGCTGTATTCGAATACCAGATGAAATAACCCTAAATGTGTGATTCAGCTTTTATATTTGGGCAAAAACGCGAAGGTGTATTCGACTACACCTTCTTGTATTCGAATACACATTTTTTTGGGAACGTGTATTCGACTACACATCCTTTGTATTCGAATACAGGAAATCTGGGAAAGTTTGTATTCGACTACATAAGCATAGTTTTGCTTAAAAACTCAATTTTTATGAAACTTGCATCATGTAATTCACAAATTTATATATCAAAAAGCAATAATCAACAAGAAATAACAAATATGACAAACTATGTATATCTTTCAATGGTTAAAGATCATTTTCACTCAAAATACCAAGTTCTCTTCGAATTTTACAAAATGAGTCTTTAGGTAGTGGTTTTGTAAATATATCAGCCAATTGATTGTGTGTATCAACAAATGTTACCTCAACATTATCTTTAAGCACATGATCCCGTAAAAAATGATGTCGGATGTCGACGTGTTTAGTTCTTGAATGCATGATTGGATTCTTTGAGATGTTTATAGCACTTGTGTTATCACATCTTAAGGGAATGCATCCCAGATCTACTCCATAGTCATGTAATTGCTATTTGAGCCAAAGAATTTTGGCACAACAACTTCCTGCTGCAATGTATTCAGCTTCAGCAGTACTTAGTGCAACACAAGCTTGCTTTTTACAAGACCATGAAACTAGTGCATTTCCACCTCAAAAAGATAAACTAGCTGCAAATGTCGAGATACCAGCTGCGTTTCTCAACAGAAAAATCCATGAGGCCAGGACTATGGATTTTGCATATTTTGATTCCGATGGTTTTACCTTCCAAAACCATTTGAGATTTCATGGTCTGGAACCCTTTCTGTCTTCATCACTTGA
The DNA here is from genome assembly GCA_037974835.1 of Cicer judaicum. NCBI lineage: Eukaryota > Viridiplantae > Streptophyta > Magnoliopsida > Fabales > Fabaceae > Cicer > Cicer judaicum. The sequence goes on along the minus strand of JBBPBS010001045.1, from coordinate 5,758,153 downwards.
TTCATATCCTAAGCTCATTAGAGCTTTTTATTCATCATTCAAGCTTACTGACGATGGCTTCAAGGCTGAAGTCAAAGGAAAGAGGATCTCCATGTCGTTCGAAGAATTCTCAACTCTTTCAAAACTGCCCTTCCATGGCAAGTCAATAGATGGCAGTTCAGAGGTTGAAGCAACTGACGAAGGATGGGAAGCCTCCGTTGACAGACACACAGCAGTACAGGACCTTATGGTTGAAGGACCTTATGGTTGAAGGTTCAAGAACGTATGATGATGTACGCACTCACTCGGATGCTAGTTCCACGCTCCGGAAATCACGCGGTTGTCCAAAAGTTGGACATTCTTCTACTATGGGGGCTATGCAAAGAGTTCAAGATGAGTTGGGCTTAGATAGTGCTCAAACATATGCAGGAAGCTGCACAGGTTAAGCTGGTGCTTCCCTACCCCCAGCTTATCACAAAGGTTCTAAAACATTTTAGAATCTCTTTGGTAAATTAAGAATGCTCCAAAACCACCCTTACTTTTGACGAGTCAATTGTCAATTAGATGCAATTGAAAAGGGTGCACAGGATCTGGACAAGACCACATGCAGCTGTTGAATCAGCTCAGCCAACTGTGGAACGAACTGAGCCGGTTGCAGCCAACACTGAGCTTTCCGCTAAACTACTGGAATTTTTGGAAGCTCAAGCCGCTCACAATGCTAGAGTGGAAGCTGCTAATGCACGAATGGAAGCAACTTTGATCAAACTTCAGGAGGATCTGAATTCAGTCGCACAGGATGTCGCGACAATACAAGATCACCTCGGCCTCAAACTGTCTTTCAGCGACATTGCTGATATCGGCCGACAGGCAACTGGTGAACCTTCCCCCACACCCTTAGCTAGTCCTGCACCTCATGTTGAGGAGACACCTGTTGAGGATAATACAACGGTCTCTACCTCTCCCTTAGCTAATAGTGAGGAACAGCCCAGCTTAAGAGTTTAGGAGTTTAGGAGTTTAGGTTCTATGTTATTGTATATATGGTTGTTGTATTGCCTTGTATTACTCAGTTTATATGAATATTATTTTCCCTATTTACTCTTTGCTTTTTGTTTTTGTTTTGCCTTTTTGCATGCAGTAACAAAGGGGGAGAAAATGTACAAATTTAAACTTGTGTTTTCCTGTGTTTATGATGCTAATTTGCCATTTCTAAACCATTCTGATACCATCATTCGATAACATTTTTTAATTGAGCTATGTTCAATACCAACAGTCATTCTTGCTCTGATACTTTTCTGTTGCATGTGCTAGCTCTAATACCAGTTTTGCCTTGTATGTGCTAACATACCAATCGATTGGACAATCTATTGGAACATCAATTAATGAATCGATTGAGTAAGTCACAGAGACAACCATTTCTAAACCAACTCGATTGACAAATCGATTGCGTAAAAGTTTTTTATAAGTCTGAAGCTTTGTTACAAACCCAATCGATTGAGACATCAATTGAATTTTGTTTCTTTACTTGCACGACATATACTAATCGATTGACAAATCGATTGGGATTTTAAAATGTTTAATCATATATCCGAAACCAAGTTTCTAGTCGATTGGCAAATCAATGTTTTCAAAATAGCTAAGTCCCTGTAACAATTAAAATCGATTGGTAAATCGATTGGAATAAAACAACTGAAGCACTAGGACAAAGCAAATTGATTGACAAATCGATTAGTGCAAATTACTAGAGTCCCTGTGATCAGTCTAATCGATTGACAAATCGATTGGAGTAATTATTTTAAGTTACAGACCAATTGCCAAATCGATTATGATGGATTATCAATCGACTGTGTAATCGATTGTTTTGATCTCGTTGTTTGAACAAAACATTCGAAATCGATTACTCAATCGATGCTGATCTGAACTTGTCTCAGTTTTCTGATTTGTGAATTAAAACAATCGATTGCCAAATCGATTGATTCAAATGTTTTCAAGATTCAAGAAAAACAAGAAACATGATCATCGATTGGCAAATCGATTGGAGTGTTTCAAAGCTTTATAAATCGATTAGGAAATCGATTTGTATGTGTTTTTCTAAAACATATAAAAACTGTCTCAAATTTGTTTTTCATAAAAGAATAGAAAATTGAAATTTTTCAAAACCAGAACTTTTGAGACCTTTGAACTTTTGATATACACAATATTTTGAGAAAACTAAACAGTTTGGCAAACACTTATAGTTTGAACATCATTGTGTGATTAAGTCGCATATTCTAGAAAGATCTTTTGATCTTCTCAGTTGTAAATTTATGTGAAACAACATTGTAACCAAACCGTGTAAAAATCCAGTAGATAAACTGGTGGTTACCGTTCGTTGATGATTTAGTCATCAAGAAGGAACCTCATTGCGATCTTGTGTGAGTTTAACGGGATAACTCAAGGGATGCGATGGATGTATGTTAGAATCAAGATAGTTGGATAGATAGGCTAGGTGCTAGCTGGAAAATCTGTAAAACGTTATATAGAAGTTCTAGTGAAAAAGGCTGAGATCAGGTTAATCTTGGGACTGGATGTAGGTTGTCTTACAGACGACCGAACCAGGATAAATATCTGAGTATCTCTCTCTTATCCCTTATCTTTTACTTCATTGTTTGGTTGCTTAATATTGATACATGTTCTGTTTGATATTGCTTGAATGATTAAATTTACATGCTTGTATATAGAATGATTTGTTGAACAATTACGGTGTATGTTGCATTATTAATTAGACAATACATGTAATTGTGAACCTTCTCCTAGAATCAATTATTTGGGACCTTGATTGATATTCTGTTTAATAAAGTTGGTATTTGTTAAACTGTTTGGCATTCTTGTGAATTGTTCATTTGACTATCATATACATATTTCTTGTATTAGAAGTCATATATTTCCTTTCAAAGCATTACCCGCGTAATTAGTCGAGTAGCACTACATTTCTCCAGGCCACGAATTATGACTACTAGGATTAGCATTTGCCCATAAATATTAGTATTTCTAAATTTTTTAGACACAATCAATCAAACATGCTTTTTATGCATATCTATCTTTTTATCATTCTAATTTACTTTATATATTTCTTAGTTCAGTAGCGTAAACACAAACACAAACACAAACACACTATACTTAACACGCTTTGGAGTAGTTAAGATTGTTAGACATAAGTCCTCTTGATCATGATTTTGACATAATTAACAAACATACAATGTACATGCATCATTTGATAAAACTAACAGTTTGAACTGAGTAACATTTTAGGAAAAACAAGCAAACGCTATACACTTGGACAAAAGCTTGGAACACAAGGAATCAAGCAAAATTGGAGGATGTGCTTGAGAAAGATGCAAATCTGTCTAGTGTTAATAGTGGTCATAGTGTTTGATAAGTAGACTCATCACTATGATTTCATACTTAAGTATTTGCCAAAGTAAAAAATGAAATCATAAAATAAGGAAATAAATCAATCAACTGATAAGTCAATTGAGTAATCAATTGAGCAATCGATTGTCTGACTCAGAACAAAGGTGTTTACTAAGTACATCGATTGGGAAATCGATTACTTAAAGTTTGTTCTCAAACCTGAGCTCTGGTTTTAAACCAATCAATTTGACAATAGATAGGCTGCGATTGAGCTGGAAAATATGTAAAAAACTACTCAAGTCATTCTATTGGAAAGGCTGAAATCTGGTTTAGATTTCAGGACTGGATGTAGGTTATCTAGTTGATAACCGAACCAATATAAATCCTGGTGCACGATTTTCTTATCTTTTCTCTTTATTTTGATGTTGCATGAATACTTATTCTTGAATGTTTGTATTGGTGAATTTCTGTCTTGATTAAGATTTTGAATAAGCATTGAATCTATATTATTATATTTATAATACATGTATTTGTAAATCTTTGTTCCTGAATAAATTTTGTAAACTGTCATTGTTAAGCTTAGAGCCTTCCCATTTTCACTCCAAGATGTTGCCAAGGACTGGTGATAACTCTTCGTCATATGCATATTTTTATTTTGTTTAGTCATATTCATCTTTTACTCATTAGTTAATTTAAGGATTTATTTGATATATTTTGTTAATTTTATTTCTTTGATTTAATGAAATGTTTATGTTCTTATTTCCTTGATTAAGTAGAGATTTTTCGGAGTTTTGCATTGTTACTTTGTTTTAGTACAGTGTTGAATTTTGGGGACAAATCAACATGACCTATGTGGAGTATTTCACCCATATCTGGAGTTTTAGATGTCCAATTGGAGTACAACAAAGTGAAATCCAAAGCTAATATTCATAGCTACAACTTTCATGAAGACATCGGAATCAAATTCAGACTCGAGAGAGGGAAAACGTTCAGTATAAGTTAGACCATAGATGTTGTGCGCCTGAAGCACAACAACCGCACCTGAGGTGCAGTTCTTGCCTTTCGGCACTGCCAGCGCGCGCCTGGAACGCGTTTTTTGCGCCTGGAGCGTGTGGACGCGATAGTATTCATTAAAAACGCAATTTTTCACTTTTTTGGGATTTTGTTGTGACTATTGGGAAGTGGGGAGACTTGTGCTCTAGTATAGAAACTCAAAGATGGTCATTTCTAATACCGCTGGAGCAGTTTTATCAAGAATCATTCATGAATCTTTCTTGTAATTCTTCTCTAATATCTATCTTTTATATCTCTATCATGAGTAACTAAACCTTATTTGTTAGGGATGAGTGTAACAAGATGAAACCCTTATTTTTCTAATTTGATTTCTATTTATATGAATGAGTTTATTGAATTATTTTTCTCATCTATGTGCTAAATGCTTCCGATGTAGCCTTTTAGGAGTGACATTTGCGGAGAAGAACATAAGAATGGATTTTGTTCTGATGACCTTGCCAAACTAGTAGAATATGAATATTTTTTTGTCAAAGAAGTAGAAAATGACGAGTGTCACATTAAAAAGATAAATTGGGAACAAATTCTATCTCCTAAAATTCTATCCAAAGAATCAGATGACGAAGGATTTCACATTACGAACGTTTTGGTTGAATTCATGAAGAATAACTTGATTTCAATTGAAAGATTTGAAGATCAATGTGAGAGGTTATTTGAGCAAGTGGCTAAGTTTATGAAGATGAAGGAGAAGTTGAAAATTGAAGATAATATCATTATTGTGGTAGAAGAAAATAAGCAAGAGGAAAAGGCGAACGAGGAAAAGAAAAAAGAAAAGATTGATAAAGTTCGAGATTCAATCTATATCAATGTCCAATTGAGAAAGACATGGAGGCAACCTTTATTTCTTAAGTTCATGGAATTTCTACCCAACAAAAAGAAAAAAAAAAGGATGATGTGTTCTTCCTATCATATATGCCACCTTGACAAAAGTTGAGGCGTCAAGCTAATGACTTTAAAGAAGCACTTTGTGGGAGGCAACCCACAGGTAAAGGTAACTTTTATTTTTTGCAATCTTATTTTTGTTATTTGAATTTGTTTCTTTCTAATTGTGTGTAAACGTGCACTATGATGAAGAATTATTAAAAACTTGCATTTGGTCTTAAGTTTTTTGTTTGGGATTTTGAAATTTAAACTCTATTTCGTTGCTCATATCGTTGCTCAATTCGGTATGTTTCACTAATACATGCATTGTTGATTACTCCTTGGTTGTCGAAGTCTCACTTCCCATTAAATAAATTTTTGTAGTAGCATGTTTGGCCTCATTTAGATAGTTCATACTCTTTCTTATTATCCTAGTTGTGAGCTTTTGGGCCTAAACACTTTAATTCTTTGTTGTGTGATTATCTAGCCATGTGTTATCCCTTCAGAACTTGCACTAATTTTGACTTGCATCACTTGTAATTTATGCATACACTGAGGAAATTTTGTTTAGTCGCTTGAGCCTTTCTAACTACCCTATGAAAATTTTACCCTTTGCTAGCCCCTTTTAGTCGTGCCCTTTTATTTCGATTACTAGTCACATTACAAGCCAAATACATGACTTTAATTAAATCACCTTACTTGGAGTTAGGTAGGAAATTTTTTTTTTGTCTTGGCAAAGTTCTAAGTTTGGGGTTGCTCGTAGGATAGTAGCCTTTTAAATTTGGGGTGGTGATTCTCATAAAAAGAAAAAGAAAAGAAAAAGAAAAAAAAATCAGTTTGTATACTATGGTAAATAATATCTTCTTGGTTCTTTTGTCAATGTTTAAGAATATCTAGAATGAAAAGGTGAACAAAAAAAAGAAATTGTAGAATAATTTGGAAATGTATGCCGAATTCCAAGTAGTAAAGCCTATTATCCCAAAATGTCCTACCCTTACCTAAGTGCCATTACAACTCGAATTCCAAGTAGTAAAGCCTATTATCCCAAAAGTGTATGTGTTTGCTACATTGTAATTGCTAACTAGAATTTTTTCAAGCCTATGGTAGCGTGATGCATGTTCTCGGATTTGAGTTATAAATTCATAACCCTTTCTAAACACTTGAGAAAAGTTTTGGTGAGATTGTGTGACGAGAGAGTTGAATTTGATAAATGAATGCTAAAGTGTACAAATTTTGTTGTTTTTTGTAAGCAACCATGGAGCATGATGAATGTTTTGTAATAGCTGGAACATTGAAAATTGAATTTCATTTGATTTGAGAAATTGAGTTTAAGTTTGCATTTAACTGCACAAAATCTGAAATTAATTGTTGCTCTAGGACAAGCAATAGATTAAGTTCGGGATTGTGATAACTCTTCATCATATGCATATTTTTTATTATTTTTAGTCTTATTTATCTTTTATTCATTAGTTAATTTATGGATTTATTTGATGTATTTTGTTAATTTTATTTCTTTGATTTAATGAAATGTTTATGTTCTTATTTCCTTGATTACATATAGATTTTTCGGAGTTTTGCATTGTTACTTTGTCTTAGTGTAGTGCTGAATTTTTGTAACAAATCAACATGACCTATATAGAGTATTTTAGCCATATCTGAAGTTGTAGATGTCCAATTGGAATCCAACCAAGTGCAATCAAAAGCTAAGATTCATAGCTACAATTTTCATGGAGACACCGGAACCAAATTCAAACTCGAGAGAGGGGGAAAATGCAGTATAAGTCAGACAGTAGATGTTGTGCAACTGAAATGCAACAGCCATGCATGAAGCGCTACAGCCTCGCTTGAGGCGTATTTCTTGCCTTTGAGCACTGCCAATGCGCGCGTGAAGCACGTTTTCTGCGCCTGGGGTGCGTGGAGGCGACAACATTCATTAAAAATGCAATTTTTCACTTTTTAGGGATGTTTTTTTTACTATTGGGAAGTGGGGAGACTTGTGCCCTAGCATAGAAACTCAAAGATGGCCTATTCTAACACCATTAGAGCAATTTTATCAAGAATCATTTATGAATCTTTCTTGTAATTCTTCTCTAATCTCTATCTTTTATATCTCTATTATGATTAACTAAACCCTATTTGTTAGGGATGAGTGTAACAAGATGAAACCCTTATTTTTCTAATTTGATTTCTATTTATATGAATGAGTTTATTGAATTATTTTTCTCATCTATGTGCTTAATGTTTTTTATTGCTTGATCAACATTAAAATGTTCTACGATTCGTATTTTGAAACGGGAGTGGATTTTACGAATGCTTGAGATGAGAAATTCATGAATTTGTAGTGTAGGGATAGATGCAGATCATGAAACCAAATAAATTAGTTGCAACGACAATAGTTTAAAAACAGGATTCATGTACGGTAATGCTTAATTCTAATCTTAAATTTACTAAGGAATTAGGGGTTACTTTGGAATTAAAGGTTCTGTCACTAAGACATTAGGGTAAGAATAATAAAGAGAATTCAGTAATAATTCAACAAAGGAATTCAATAACTATGATCAAATTAGACACCAAGGTTAGATTCAAAGTGGAACTCATCCTTGACATTTTCCTCATTATAAAGTATCAATTTTATTACAATTATTAATTTTAAATATTATTTCAAGCAATTTTGAAACTTTTTGTTCAATTTTAGTAATTAAATATAATTCAATAGTAAAATGCAATCCTTGAGTTCGACACTCGGTACTACCGTTTTATTATTACTTGCAACAATTTAATACACTTCCTAAAACGCTATCAACTGGTTATACTACCTTCAACCAGGTTCTGTTACAAGTTGGAAGGATCTCAATATTTTGTTTCTACAAAAATTCTTCCCTGCCTCAACCAGGAAAGAAATATATGGCATCAAGTAGATTGATAGGGAATCATTACATGAGTATTGGGAGAGATTCAAGAAATTAGTGTCAAGCTGTCCTTATCACCAGATTTCTGAACAATTGCTCATCCAATATTTTTATGAAGGATTGCTACCTAGTGGGGGAGTAGTTGTCGATAAGACCCTAGAAGCGACAAGGACTTTGATTGAGAACATGTCCATTAATTCTTGGCAGTTTACAACTAGAAGCAATTCAATAGTGTCGACAAAGGGTGTGAATGAAGTTCAAGCTTCTTGTAAGACCCATAGCTTCATGGTGAATCTTTTGTCGAAGAATAATTTATTTATGTTACGAAGAATTTAATATTGTGCACTTTTGTTAGAACTATCTCGAGTTGATGAAAGTTGTATCTATCAATTGAGTTGTGACGAAAGTAGATATTTTTAACAAAAAGTGGTTTGGGAAGTGATGGGTGAAATGGTAATTTTAAGAAATATCTAGATATACTTAGATATTTTTTATATCTATATATATATATATATATGGAGAGAGAGAGAGAGAGAGAAAGAAAAGGAAATGAAGGAAAAAGATGGAAATAGGAAGGAAGGAAAAAGGAAGAAAGGAAAACTGAATGAAAATAGAGAACGGAGGAAAACTGAATTTTCTTCCTCCCTGCCACGCGACCCAGTCTTCTTCTTCCATGTTTTTCTTTCATTTTCGTTTCTTCCTTTTGCTTCAAGAAAAGGAACCAAGGCTTGGTGGGTTAGAAGACAAGGATTTCTTAGCTTCATTCTTCTCCTTTGATTCAAAAACGGTGTTGGCGTTTTTAAAATCGTCAAACACAAAACTCCATTTTTCTTCTAGATCTAAGCTTCATTTCAAGAAGTGATAGAAGGGAAAGTTGTTCACCTCCACTCTACGGTGCTAGTGAACTAAATTTGGAAGTGATGTCGCGAGCGGAGATTTTACCGAAATTAATCGCGGTGCCGTAAATCGTTGTTAGAGCTATTGTTAAGGTAAGGGCTCCTTCCAAAATTTTAGTTTGCATTTAGGGACTTATATATGGTTGGGTGGAAAGGAAAATTGTTAGGGTTGAAGTGTTGATTTGGGGCAAATGAATTTAAAGCTTTTATGGGTGAAATTTTAGAGTTGGGTTTTGGTTATATTGATGAGTGTTTTGTGGAAAGTGAATTTGATTCATTTATGTCTGTTTTGAGGAAATAAAATTTGAGATTTTTGAGGTGTGGTTTGTGACACTTGATTTGTCATGATTCATGTTGAAAATGTGAAAATTATGAGTGATTGATGATTGAACTTGTTGTGGATTTTGTGGAATTTGATTAGATCAAATTTAATGTATATTGTGGATTAAATTTGATGTGTTTGGTGGAAAATAAATGTTTGAGTATGTTGTGTGTGGAATTTGAAAATCATTAGAGTTAAACGAGTATTAAAAATGGGTAATCTTTTAAAATTTGGGTTTACTTAATGATTGTCGTGAAAATTGTTAGAGTTAAATGAGTATTAAAAATGAGGAATCTTTTAATATCTGCATTTACTTAACGATTGTCGTGCATAGAATCAGAGTATGCTCATGCATTTCGTAGTACATGGCGACCAGATGGACCATGGTGACACTGGTGACCGGATGGGCCACGAGATGATTCCATGTGATTTGTTGGTTCATCTTATCCTTGCGGGGATTGTCGCATCGTGTAAGGTCTGCGATAGACTGCACATTTTTGGTAAATCATGCTGACCCGTGATAAGTGGCACCTCGGTAAATAGTACTTCAGCCTGTGATAGGCGGTACATTTACAATTTACGTTTTTAGTAAATTGTGCTGACCCGTGATAGGTAGCACCTCGGCAATTTAGTATTTCGGCCTGTGATAGGCGGTACAATTATGATTTACGGCCCTTCGAGGAGGGTTTTGGTTTCGAATTCGGAGTCCATGCATTTTAGCATATACGCATTGCATTAGGGTGCTTGGCACGCGAGTCATGTTTGATTAAAGATTATGATTGAGTGTTTGAACTCAAGTTTTCATGGTGATTGTGTTATAATTGCCAAGTGTGGATGTTTTGGATTTGTGTGTAAGCGTGATTGATTTCAAAACCATTTCGAAACTCAAGTTGTCATGGTGATTGTGCTATAATTGCTAAGTGTGAATGTTTTGAAATTGTGTGTAAGTGTGATTGATTGCAAAACCATTTCAAAACTCAAGTTTTCGTGGTGATTGTGCTATCATTGCTAAGTGTGAATGTTTTGGAATTGTGTGTAAGTGTGATTGATTGCAAAACCATTTAGAAACTCAAGTTGTCGTGGTGATTGTGCTATAATTGCTATGTGTTAATGTTTTGGAATTGTGTGTAAGTGTGATTGATTGCAAAACCTTTTCGAAACTCAAGTCGTCATGGTGATTATGCTATCATTGCTAAGTGTCAATGTTTTGGAATTGTGTGCAAGTGTGATTGATTACAAAACCATTTCGAAACTCATGTTGTCGTGGTGATTGTGCTATAATTGCTACGTGTGAATGTTTTGGAATTGTGTGTAAGTGTGATTTATTGCAAAACCTTTTCGAAACTCAAGTCGTCATGATGATTGTGTTATAATTGCTAAGTGTGATTATTTGGGATTGGGTGTAAGTGTTGATTGATTTCGAAACCCTTTTAAAAGCTTAATTTTGCTATTTTTCTACTGTTGTCTAATGTGTATTCGAATATAGAAGGTTGTATTCGAAAACAAACATGTTGTTTTTGCTGCTGACTTATGTGTAGTCGAATACAGAAGGTTGTATTCAAATACAGACAGACATGTTTTTGCTGCTAACTGTTGAAACAGCCTTTTATTCGAATACAGAGATGTTGTATTCGAATACAACAGTGCAGTTTTGTTCAAAACTTCATTTTTCAACCTTGTTTATGCATCTTTGCCATATGGAAACCCTTTTAAGGTGCATGCTAAGTGGAAAGGTTATTTTGTGCATTTAAAAAATTAAATGGTATGTGATAATTGTTAATTTCGGTTGGTGACCCTTTACAACTACTGTGGAAATCTGGGCTTTACCCTTATATGAGAACCAGGACCATCCTACCGGTTAGTACCCTATAGATGAGAAGGTAGTTGGACACATCTGACTGGAGCTGTGTTTGGAGGATCTTGTGGGGCGCGTGAAGATCATTTGGGATGTATAGTTTTTTGTAGAATGATCAGATTAGGTTGATGTATAGGAACTAGATGTCTTTCTTTTTGGGTTGTGTTTATTTTAATTTGGAATACTGTACCTATACCAATATTGTCAGCTTGACATTTTATTTTCATGGGTTCCATGTACCACTTTTTCATGTGATGTGGGGAGTTAAAATTTTTGGGGTAGTGCTTTTCTACAGGTGTCTGCCGAGAATACCCCAAGGGTATGAGCTATGTCTGATAGACCTGATAGCCCCGGTGTATTTTGATGTTTGAATACTTTGGATTTTGATTTCAAAAACTATTCCGCTACTTGTAAATATTTGTTGACCTTGTCGTTATGTTACAACATAAATATTTATCCAAAATTATTTCCTTCTTTATTTCTTTGTTTTTATGAATTTGTTTTGAAAAATAAATACATTCGCGCTGTAAAAAAAAAACGAGTTGTTACACTTCTTACCACAAGAAGATCCAAGCATCCTTCAGATTCACGGTCTCCATGGCATGAAGATCGAATTGTTGATGCTCCTCAAGCATATGCAACACATATATACAATCCTCAAGCCAACTATGATCTATCATCTAACAGGTACAATCTAGGTTGGAGAAACCATTGCAACCTGAGATTTGGGAATTCATCTGCACAACAAAAACCTAAGCAGCATCAGCAAAATATTCCTCAACAACAAAACAATGCACCTTCGTTAGAGGAGCTCATTAAGAAGATGGTTGTCAAGAAACTCCATTTTTTACAAAGAACAAATTCCACCATTCAAAATTTGGAAACAAAGATTGGTCAGCTCGCCACATCAATTAATCAATTACAAACTCAGGGGTTAGACCAATTTCCTACACAGTTAGTAGCAAATCCAAACTCAAGTGATTAGGCGATGTGTTTCCCACCATGAGGCTAAATCCATTCTTCATTTTTGTCAAGCCTCTCAAAAAGGAGGACATTTTGGTCCTCAACGGACAACAAGAAAAGTCTTAGGCTCAGGTTTCTTTTGGCCCACTTTGTTTAAAGATTTTTTTGAGACTTACAAAACTTGTGAATAATGCCAAATAGCAGGAATAACAATCATTCGTAGGAGTGAGATGCCTCAACAACCTATGCCTTTCTGTGAAGTATTTAATGTGTGGGGCATTAAATTTATGGGCCCTTTTCATGTATCTTTTGGTTATGTTTATACTTTACTAGTTGTTGAATATGTTTCGAATTGGGTGGAAGCAATACCCACTAGGACTAATGATTCTAAAGTTGTTGCAGGTTTTATCTGATCAAATATTTTTTGCAGGTTCGGAATACCCCGAGCGATCATAAGTGATCAAGGCACTCATTTTTGCAACCGCACCATGGATGCTTTGCTTCGAAATTATGGGGTTGTGCACAAAGTTTCTATACCTTATCATCCGCAAACTAATGGGCTAGTTGAAGTCTCAATTGGGGAAATCAAACAGATCTTAGAAAAAATGGTGCAGCCAAACAGGAAAGACTGGAGCCATCAACTTGAAGAAGCTCTTTCGGCTCATATAATAGCCTACAAAACACCAATATGGATGTCCCCTTATCCACTTGTATTTGGTAAGGCATGCCACCTCCCAGTGGAAATAGAGGATCGTGTTTATTAGATGTCAAGAGTTGTAACCTTGAGATGGAGAAAGCAGGTTTGGAGAGAAAGCTTCAATTACAATAACTTGAAGCGCTTAGACTTGAAGCTTACGAGAACTCTCACATCTATAAGGATAAAAATAAGTACTTTCATGATAAGATGATTTCTAGAAAGAAATTTTCCATTGGCCAAAAAGTTTTATTGTTCAACTCCCGTTTGAAAATTATTGTTGGGAAACTTCGATCGAAGTGGATTGACCCTTTTGTTGTTACTAACATTTTTCCTCATGGTGCAATTGAAATAAAAAGTGAAAACATTGATAAAATGTTCAAAGTAAATGGACAACGCCTCAAGCTATTCCATGAGAGCTCTATACTTCAAGATGCTACCATAGAAGAACTCTCATTGGACAAGTCCACCTACAGTGAAGTTTAAACCAGGAGTTCCCTTTCCTTACTCTTATTTTATACTTGTTACTTTCATTGAGGACAATGTGTAATTTAAGTGTGGGGATATTATTTAGGATTTCTTTTCTATATTTCAAAAAAATAAAAATAAAAATAAAAATGGACATTGGACTAGCATGATTGGATAGTACTTATGCATTCTTGGTAGGTAAAATAAATTGCATTAAAATGCTAAATTGTGTATCATTTGTGATAAGCCATTAACCTTTGTGAGATTTTTTAGCCTTATTATGAATGGAATACATTTTTCCATCTTTATTTTCTTGTGTATTCTCACTCATGATTGTTACTTACGCCAGAACTTGACTTGACTATTGTTCGCATGCATATATTTAAACGATCTAGGCATTTATTTCTTATTAAGCTACTAGCCAAATAAGCCTACCATACAATTATCTATATGTTTGAGCCACTTTGAGCCTAATTACCCTCATTCTATGTTATATAGCTCATTACAAGCCTAAAAGTGAAAAACAATGAGTTGACTCAACATTGGGGGATAAAGGAGTCTTTCCTTACATAAATGTAGGGGTGCTCAACTTGTTTGTTTAAATTGGAGGGTTATGAAAGAAAAAAAAAAGGAAAGCAATAAAAATAAAAATCATTGATAGAATCATTTTTTAGGCCTAAGCCTGACCTACGGCCTATCATAAACAATTATCTATCCCTACATAATGTTTTGAAAATATGAAACAAATACCCTTTAAACCCTAAAAAATGATTTTTGGTTTAAAAGAATAAATTTTTTATTAAAACTAACGCATCCATTATTATCTCTCAAACAAAATTATATTCAGTAATAATATATAAAGTTAACAAATAAATAATTATTTATACCTATATGATGCTCTACACATACCGATTTACATGATTCTCCATATATCAGTACTAGTATATATATATATAAAATAAAAAATGATTTTTCTAACAAAAGGATTTTTTTTAAAATATGAAACAAACCCCCTTTAAACCCTAAAAAATAATTTTTGGTTTAAAAGAATAAATTTTTTATTCAAAAAAAACGCACCCATTATTATCTCTCAAACAAACTCCGATTATTAAACACTAAAATATGATTTTTGATTTAAAAGAATAAATTTTTATTGAAACAAATGCACCTATTATTATCTCTCAAACAACTAGGAATATTACCTCTAAATAAATACTCTCAAACAACTCAGAATATTACCTCTAAACAAATACTCTCAAATAAACTCATATTCAGTAATAATAAACAATTAGGGTTTCCAAGTTTATATACTAATAATATATATAAAGATAACAAAGAAATAGTATTGATTTTTATAAAATATAAAGGTAACAAGTAAATAGTATTGATTTTTATAAAAAAAAAATATATGTTGCTTACATACCTGTTTGTTGGAGTGAGTGCAATGGAAATTAGAAGAAAAAAATGAACAATGGAATAAATAGTAAAATATATATAGGCCAGCCTGTCAGGCCTAATAGGCTTTTTTATAAGCCTGAGTCTGGCCTATTTATATAAATAGGCTTTAAAAACAACCTGAGTCTAGCCTTTTTATTAAACAGGCCAGGCCAGGCCATAGGCCCCTACGGACGACCTAGCCTATTCCCATCCCTACATACAAGCAGACATTGGAAAGCTAAAAATCATAGCTACAACTTTTGTGTTCGAATCAAAGACCAATGTCGAACTTTACTGGGCATAAATTTCATATTTCATAATCTAGACTATTGTAATAATTTTAAATAGTGGACCACTAATTTTTAAATCCCAAAATCGAGTACTATATAGTGGAAGTTTTGTTTCTCTTCTATGACATGAAATTTTAGGATTCAGATTGATAAACGAAATCAAAACTTTTTATTTTAATTTCATGGGAGGCAAATTTTATAAGATTAACCCACAAAGTTATTTGTTGAAGAATAATTTAATTATGTTATGAATAATTTAATATTAGGCATATTTTTTTAAAATGTCACTTATTGCTAAAAAACAATTTATCTGTCAATTGAGTTGCGATAAGAGTATATATTTTATTGAAAAAATAATTGGAGAAGAGATGTGTGTAAGAGTTCTAAGATATTTGTTAGTTTAGTTTTAATTATAATATATATATATATATATTATTTAGTAAGTTAATATATGTATATATATATAATGTTTAATGGTTTAGTGGAAGTAAGATATATATATATGTGTGTGTGTGTATGGAACGAACAGAGGAAAAACACATTCCGAGAAGCCGTGATGCCACGCCTTCTCCAACTTTCTTTTCTTTCTTTGTTTCATGAAAAACACAGAGACAACAATAGAACACCAAAACCACAAAATACAAACCCTCATTTATTTACTAGATCTAAACTTCTATTCGAAAAGTGACAGAAGAGAAAAGTTGCTCATTGCCACGTTGCGGTGCTAGTGAGCTTGTTTTCGAAGTGACGTCACAAAATTAAATTTTACCAGAATTAATTGCGGCGTCATAATCGGTTGTTAACACAACAATGGAGGTAAGGGATCCTTCCAAACTTTTAGTTTGCATTTAAGAAATTATTTGTGATTTTGTGGAAAAGAAATTTGATGTATTTGAGGTGTGATTTTGTGAAAAATGAATTTAATTAGTTTATGTGTGAATTAGTTGAAATTGAATTTAGTTTGTTTTGAGGTTTGTTGTGTAGTGATTAATGTTGGGTATGGATTGTATGTTCATAATTAATATTATGAATTTATTTTCTGATGTGATTTATGTGTTGTGACTAAATTTGATGTGTTTGAGTTACATAATGAGTTATTTTCAAATAAATGAGTTTCAACTTATGTTGAAATTTTACTAAAAATTTAGAGTTGTTAAAGTTGTGAAAAAGTTCAAATTTTAACTAAGTTAGTGAGTTTGAGCAAAAAGATAGATTGGAATTAAAAATGGTTAGAGTTTAAAATGTTACTCTTTGATTGAGTTTAAAAAGAAAAAAAAATTAGAGTATTTTATTAACTCAAAAATTTCGGTGCTTTAATAGTCGAGTGTGTGTATGTGAAATTTGGACAATATTTGTTTTATTTAGTTTTAATTTAATAATATAGATTATTTGGTTTTAATAGTTTGATGTGTGAGAAAGATTTAATTTTAGGATTTTGGTTGTGTGTGGATTAATTTTATTGTGAATAAATTGTTATAAATATTTATGTTTATGTAGTTAGCTCCTTGAGTCTCGAAAAGGAATCGAGACCGTTGGCACCGAGTTAGCGGTGGGGTGATATATTAATGTTGTTGTGGTGATTTATGGTTCAAAATTTTGGAGATTGAACATGGGTGATTAATGTTTGGAAATTTTTTAGAAAAAATTTATGTGTGACTTGGTGGAAAATGAATTTAATTCAATTTAGGTGTGGGTGAAATTTGGAGATGTGATTTATGTGTGGTTGTTGAAATTTAAATTGGTGTGAATAAATATGTTTGAGTATGCTCTGTGTTATATTTGAACAATAATTAGTGCTAAATGAGTATTTAAAATGAGAAAATTTTTAATAACTGTATTTACTTAATGATTGTGGTGAAAAGAGTCAGAGTATGCTCATGCATTTCATAGTACATGGTAATCGCGATGTGGCCATGGTGATAGTGGTGACCGTTATGGGCCACGAGATGATGCCATGTGATATGTTGGTTCATCTTATCGTTGCGGATATTTTTGCGTCGTGTAGGTCTGTGATAGACTACACATTTTAAGTAAATCGTGTTAATCCGTGATAGGTGGCACCTTAGTAAACAATACTTGTTTGTCATAGACGATACGTTTACGATTTACGTTTTTTAGTAAATCGTGCTGACCCGTGACAGGTGACACCTCGATAAACAATACTTGTCTGTGATTCGCGTTACGTTTACGATTTATGCTTTTTAGTAAATTGTGCTGACCCGTGATAGGTGGCACCTCGGTAAACAGTACTGGTCTGTGATAGGCGGTACATTTACGATTTATGTTTTTTAGTAAATCGTGTTGATCTGTGATAGGTTGCACCTCGGTAATTAGTATTGGTCTGTGATAGGCGGTACAATTATGATTTACGCCCCTTCAAGGAGGATTTTAGTTGGAATTTCGGAATTCATGCATTTTGGCATATACACATTGCATTAGGGTGCTTGGCACGTGAGTCATGTTTGTTATACTATGATGATTTTATATACATATTCGGTTGTTGTTGTGATTTTCCGTAACTGCTTAGAGGTATAAAGTTGGGTTAATTAAGTTTTGATGTACTTATGTGTTCATAATTGATGTTATGAATATTCGATGTGTAATTGAGGTGTGAATTTGTGCAGATTAATTTGGTGTTAATTATGTGTTCATAATTGATAATATAAATGTTTGAAGTGTTGATTGATTTAGAGCCATTTTAGAACTGAACATCTACATTTTCTCAATTGTATTCGGCTATGACAATGCAGTTTGTTAAAACTTCATTTTTCAATTTTGATTATGCATGTCTAGCATATGAAAACCCTTTCAAAGAGTATGCTAAGTTGAAAGGTTATTTTGTGCATTTGAAATTTAAATGTTATGTGGTATTTGTTAATTTCGGTTGATGACCCTTTACAATTATTGTGGAAATCTGGGCTTTTCCCTCATATGAGAACCAGGATCTTCCCACTGGTTAGTATCCTGTAGATGGGGAGGTAGTTGGACACACCTAACTGGAGTTGTGTTAGGAGGAGTTATAATTCTTAGGGCAGTGCTTTTGTATAGGTCTGCCCAAAATACCCTAGGGGTTTGAGCTAGGCCTCATAGCCTCGGTGTATTTTGAGGTTTGAATACTTTAGATTTTTATTTCAAAAACTATTCTGCTACTTGTAAATATTTGTTGAATTTGCGGTTATGTTACGACTTAAATATTTATCCAAAAGTATTTATTTATTTTATTTCTGAAATTATTTATTGTGTTAAAAAAACGAGCTGTGATAGTTTTGCTGATCTGTTAAAACAAAAACCTAAACAAAACTCCTTTCTAATTTCAATTTTCAATCTGGTTAATATTATTATATTAGATTTTATTACCTTTGCGAAACAACTCAAGTTATTACCTTTATTTACATTTTATCAATTGTGTTTGGCTTAACTATTAATTGCATTAATTGTTAAGTCAAATGTTGAATGGTCTCAAATTAAAGAAAAAAAAAAGAATTGTTGTTTCCCTTAGTAGCTTAGGGATTATTTGCACTAATAGTCAAGCCAAAGGTGGAACAATATTAAATTTATAATAAAAAAAAAAAAAAAAAGTCCTGAGTAAAAGGTTGAATTCTCTTGTTAAATCAAAGAAAAATGTCCCTAATACTTGAGAAGAATTGAATTAATTGATTGAAGAAAGTCTGA
>JBBPBS010001045.1:5711301-5739336 GCA_037974835.1 Cicer judaicum | reverse complement strand
ATAAAAAAAAAAAAAAAAAAAAGTCCTGAGTAAAAGGTTGAATTCTCTTGTTAAATCAAAGAAAAATGTCCCTAATACTTGAGAAGAATTGAATTAATTGATTGAAGAAAGTCTGAAGGCATTGAATGCTAAAAAATAATGAGGTTAGCCACACACATAATTTGATCTATTGGAATTCGTTTTAGTTAGTTGGTATAGTGTGGAAGGTGTTTGATTTAGGGATTCTTGCTCAAATTAAAAAAAAATAAATAAATAAAAACAACAACAAAAAATCAATTATGATGTTCTTTATTCATTAACTTTGTCTTAGAATAAAGAAACTTTTTTTAAAGTTCACTGACAGTAGTTGATAAACCTTGTTTTTTTATAGGATTAAATAGGATATTTACATTCTACTTTATCTTATTTTATAGTTTTCGTTTCAACTTCTTTTTATTTATTCGTTTATTTATTATATTTGCATAATTAATTATGAGATGATAAAATAATTCAAATTGGTCACACCTACTATGATTTTAGTGAAAAAATATCAACTTTAATATGTCAACTTTTGAGTGCAAGAATGAGGTTTGTTTCACACTACAAGGAGATTGAATTTGATGATAAGAAAATGTTGGCAAAGAAGGGGAAGGTTGTTGCATAAAATTTGGATGTTCTTGCGATCATAAAAAGGAAAAAACATTCAAAAACAAAGGGCACAAACTATCATTAAAAAAAGAAGAAACATAATCGGATGCATGATAAAATTAGAGTGAGAAAAACTTACACTTTGGAAACTTAAGAGTGCTTCGAGTTAGAGTAAAGTGTCACAAATTTTGGAGGAAAAAAATTATATCCTTTGAGGGTTATATTTTTTTAACTTAATTTATGAACACTTCTATTATTTCCTTTATTTTCTATATGTCAATGAGTAACTAAGCTCTCTTATAAGGTCATTGGTAAATCTCGTGATTAGATAGCTTTTTACTTTGCCTTAGTTTTAAATTCTAGTTTTATTTTAGATTTTTGTTGTTTATCTCCATTAAATTATTCTATTGTTTTATTTACATGCTAGGGATTACCGACCATTTAATGTCTTAATCAATCAATTGACTAGTGACTAACTAAAATTAATTGGTAGAAGATAATTGATATTAGGATTCTTGTATGATGAAACACAGATACTAAGCTTTCAATCATTCAACATCTCGATTCTTTATGTTTTCTCTTAATTATATTTTTTGTATGATCAATCAAAGAATTAATTTAGGAAAATGAATATTACATTGAATGACAAATATTTATTAATAGTTAAAGAGTGATTGATACTTGAAATAAATAAAAATTCATATAAAACTAGGACTTGAGGTATTGCAAGTGAAATCATAACCCTAAGTTTACTTTATATTAAATCAAAGTTGTGTTGTTTTATACTTTTGTTATGCTATCGTTATGTTTTTGTTATTGCGAACCAACAATAATCTTTTTTAGTCTAAATAATATAAAATCTTGATTATTTTGGTAGTTCTTAAATTAATCTATGTCAGTATGATCGTCTTAAATGCTACCACTTGGCAACAACATGCTTGACCCTAAAGTAAAAAGGATATATCCTAAAGGATCTCCAACTGAAACATATCAAAAGACACTTCCTCCTTGTATTTAATTAAGAAGAAATGTCAATAAAAAGAGAGAATCACATAACAAAAAAAGTAATTTTGAAAAATCCAAGAATACATCAAAAAGCATGAATAAAAAATTCTCTCAGTAGAGAGTTATGATTGAATATGTAAATTAGAATTGATGTAAATTAGTCAAAGTGTTTTCATATCTTGGAACTGATATATGATTGAATATGTAACACCCTCACAATAAGAGTAACAATTCTAAAAACATATTTTGTGTCACATCAGACACAAATTACAACTGATGTAAATAAATCTGATAGTGGCACAACCCTCTCATTCTTAAAGAAACACAAGTACAACGACCCTCCTGATCTCATTCTCAAAGAAATACGTGAAAAGGTACAACGACCTTTATGAGCCTCAACGAAACAACGACACGATGTCAATACGTTGAAGAATGATTATGGAAACGAAAGCCTGAAGTGGAAATAGAAAAATACTCAAAGCCAGAAATTGAAGAGTAAAGAATACTTGTACAACTATTTAATGGAAATAGTGGATTCAACCCTCGATTGTACTAACACAAAATCTCTATGTAAGGAGATGACTAGAGGTAGCAACAGTTTGTTGTGAACTAGTATAAAAATATTTGTGTCTCTTTAGTCTCTTTTAATTATCATATTTTAGTTCTTTATGATGAAACCTTACTCCCTCTAAACGTATTTCAATAGTAAGTTAAATCTTTCATCATTTACCATACTAAAATTTGAACTTGATTCATATACATCATAAAAATTAAAACTTTCATCATTTATAATATAAAAATCCAAATTTAATTCATAAACATCATAAAGCTTAAAACTTTTATCTATTATAACATAAAAATTTGAGTGTGGTTCATGTACATCATAAAAATTAAATATGTTATCATGTCCAGTATAAAAGCTTAAACTTTCTAAATAAATCTCATAAAAATTAAAACATTTAATTCATACTTAAAAAAAATTAAAAATTAAAAAAATTAAAATTAAACTATGATCATAAAATTGTGTACTACATATCAACTTAATAAAAATTAGGGGTTTGCTATTTTAGTTTACCAGTCTATATTATTGCTTTTAAAGCGACAAAAAATAACAATTATCTATTTCATAATATTCAACTAACGGTCTAATTAGAATTTCTACGGGAAAATCCTTACCTTCGTCAGAGTGTTTCCTAGCAAAAGATTCTAAGGCCCACAAAGATGTGAAAAACACGAACAAGAGAGATTAAAAGTTTGCTTGATGAGATACAAATGTATGGTGGGGAAGAGGTTAGAAAATTGGTTTTAATGTTTCAAGGGGTATGATAGTGATGTAAAAAAAGGTATAGAGTCTAGAGTTCCTTTCTATTTTATGTTTCTTGAAGGAATAGTTTTGTAGTCTTTAGGCAAAACGAGGGAGTGAATGCGTGAGACTAAGAGATAAAGGAGGAGGAGTTTGTAAACATAGGAGAAATAAAGAGAGTAAATTGGGCCAAAAAATAAATTATTATTTCCTAATGCAAGACAATTAAGACAAATAATGCGGAAATCAATCGTCATTATTGTACATTTTCCATTCAATGATTCTATAAAAGCTTAACATGACTACCTCCCAAAACTATATTTGATTGCAGTCTTTATTTTCTATTAATTTCAAAACCATAGCTTATTTAGATAAAAGCAATATAATCTCCTACACTTATATAAACTTTTAAAATTGAAATGCAAAATTCAACTTCAACTTGGACCAATTCTTTTAATTCCAAGGAATTAAATGAGTCATGGCTTGGTAAAAAGGAATAAATAGTTATATATGATAATTATGTTATCCTATCTCATGCTCTTGGTCAGTGATATGAGTAGGTACATTCTAATATTTCAACTTACTAACACTCCCATAAATAGTGCCATGCCCCTATTAAAGTTAAAGTTGAATGAATAGTAAAAAAAAAAATTGAATTATGACTCTTTTAAATTTAAATTATTGCATTTTTATTGGTGTTGTACTGAAGAATAAATTTGGTAATCAAAAGTTGATTAGTAAGCTTCTAACTGGTGTGAATGTTATGGATAGTTTCTATGAAATTAAAAGGCTGTAAATGAAAACAATGATAATGAAGTATGATATGTGCATGCAAATAATTAAAGATAAGGGAGAGAAGGTTCACACACAAAAATTATATTGATTCACCCAACTTGGACTAGTTCAATCCTCACAACTTTGAGATTTTCACTATGTGCTTCATAACTAAAACTTTCTCATTCCCACCTTTTTCTCTTGAACAATTACAACCTTCAACTTCCAAACTAGAAATGATTTTTTACATCCACCTTTCAGTCCTTAATGGATTTGACAACCACATTTCAAACTAGAAAGGACTTTTACATTCACCTTTCAAACTATGAAGATTTTTTACTACCACCTTTCAAACTAGAAAACATTTTTACATCCACCTTTCAAACGAGAAAAGATTTTTACAATCACACCCAATGTGTGTGATAAAAAGTATTTGAGATCTAATGATTCACAACTCTTTGTTTGAGGTAAATAAAGATAAGCTTAGTAAATAATGATCCACATATATATTAAAGATAAGGGAGAGAAGGTTCACACACAAAAATTATATTGATTCACCCAACTTGGACTAGTTCAATCCTCACAACTTTGAGATTTTCACTATGTGCTTCATAACTAAAACTTTCTCATTCCCACCTTTTTCTCTTGAACAATTACAACCTTCAACTTCCAAACTAGAAATGATTTTTTACATCCACCTTTCAGTCCTTAATGGATTTGACAACCACATTTCAAACTAGAAAGGACTTTTACATTCACCTTTCAAACTATGAAGATTTTTTACTACCACCTTTCAAACTAGAAAACATTTTTACATCCACCTTTCAAACGAGAAAAGATTTTTACAATCACACCCAATGTGTGTGATAAAAAGTATTTGAGATCTAATGATTCACAACTCTTTGTTTGAGGTAAATAAAGATAAGCTTAGTAAATAATGATCCACATATATATTAAAGAGAGTTGGAGTTTACTGGAAGCGTTTTTTGACTTTTGCTTACTTGAACAATTGTCGGTAGACTGTCAATTGAATTCTTACCTTCCTTTTCTATTTCTTCTTCAATTTATAGAAAATGAAAGGCTTTGAATGTTCAATTTATATTGAATATTACCGGTTCAGAAACTTCCCAAGGTGCCAACAATCTCTTCAATTTCTTCTTTAATTATAGCGTAATCTTCTTCAATTTTCTCTTTTCAACCATAATGTTATATCTTGAGTCTTGAAGAAAACTTGGGCAACAAGGAGGAAATTATCTGCCAATATGATCATGGAATAGTAGTGAGTCAGAAGCATGTGCAATTGTCACGTCAAATTGTACCAATTATATGTACTTGAGTGTTTTTGATAATTGCTTCCATGTTATGTGTGTATATGCAAGTTGGTCTTAAAATCATGACTTTTAATTGCTAATTAAATATTGGGAAGCACATGTGCAAAATGTCAATAGAGTTATTACATGTTGTCCTTTCAAAATGATCTTCTATCAATATTCTTTAATAGAACAACCAAAACATTCTAGTAAATGTTCTTCCATCATTCTTCTAATAAATGACTTAATAAATTACTCAATCTTGAAATGATTTCTTCTTCAAAGTTGATTTTTGTCATTTTGTGAATAAATAGGAATATTTATGAGTGGAATGAAATTGTTCATCATGAGAACATTATTTCATCATAATTGAGAATGTTTTCTTCTATATGAGAGGATATATCTTTTTTTGAAACAATACTTCTCATGATTTCTCTTGGTGATTGCACATGTTGCGTCTCGTCCATCCAGTATCATTGAGATATTTTTGCATAGGAATGAATGTATTGTACATGTGTTTCTTGAAGATGTTAATTTGAATATTTAACAATCAATCTCTTGAATGATTGAAATAGTATATGATATATTCCTTTTGAGATTCCTTCATAAATAAGTTCTTTGACTTCTTTATTGATCTTATTATATGTTTAAATCTATTATACATTTTTTGGACATATTTCGCATCGTATCAAATGATAATTTTGGTCATTCACCTTATTATATGGTTCAGAACATTCTGAACCCTTGTTGCTCTTGAATATTCGGACAACGTTTCACTTGTTTAATTCTCATGAGTTCATAAACCTATTTTGAAAAGTGTTAACACTATGTAGGCACAATAACCATATACTCTTAGGAATACATTCACCTTCAGAATAGGATAAAGTTTTCATGTCTTGCAACAAACATTAGACTTGTATCATGCTATTTATTTATAATATAAAGGCCTAGAGGCCAATGTCTTACTTATGAATTTATAAATTGGATCATATTGTTTATCTATAATATAAAGCATTTCACTTATTATGTTTGTTTAATATAATAAAGTCGTTGACTAAAATCCATTCTGATAATACATCAAGTAAATGACTCGATTGTCAAATACTATAGAGCTTCATTCTTAAACATCTGTAGTCGAGTATTATTATAGAAGGTGATAATAATAGAATCAAGACTATTATGTGTGTCGAATTTCTATCTCAAAATTTATGGATATCAGATATCAAGTAACAACAGAAGTATACATTAGGATGAATGTATAATGGAATGAACCACCATGAGAATACTTCATAATATATTTTGTAGGTGTCATAAGTTATTCTCATAGAGAAAATGGTGTATGCGATCCTCAGACATGAAACCACTATGATCCCTAGACGAGGAGTTGATTTTTTTATTTCCTTCATAAGTTGTTTGTAACAAGATAATTAAAAGTAAGCTAATTGAACATTCAATGAGTCTTGTTGAGGGACATGAGTGACCTAGATGAGATTTTCCCTTTCCACATACAAGGTCACACCAAGTTGTGGAAACCTACAAGGTCACACACGAGAGAATAAATTAATGAGGGTTTAAAAGCACAAATAAGTAAGACCAATTAATTCAATTGTGCGATCTTATGATGCACCAACATGAATTCAGAGAAACTTGGAACAACATAAGCTATGATGTATTGTTTAAGTTAAATGAGGAATAACATAAGTTACATTGTGCTAGGTTAGTATAAGGATCTATAAAATAGAACCCATATAGAAAATTGCAAGTGTGCAATAAAAAAACATTAAAAATCCTCACCATCCTAAACCCTAACTGCCTTCAGAAATCTCATTCATCAACTAGCACTAAAATTGAGGTTGGTTCATTGGAATTTTATTTGTACGAACCATGTAGAGATGCTACCAATAATGCAACGTGATCATCCTCAGAGTTTTATCACACTGCAAGAGGTAATCATTAATACCCAGATTCTTGAACATTCGTAAGGAAGCACGGAAGAAAATTTTATTTTTAAACCACTGCAATTATCTATTTTAATCGCAATTTTATGTGGTTACATGTATTATTATTATGAATCGTAGAAGAATACATATTATTTTTGTGTTATGTAAAGATTATCAAAAAACTATTTTTCTTATTTCTATATGTGATGTTTATTACTTCGTATGATTAGTGTATCAAGTATGATTAGTGTATCAAGTGTTGATGTCGCTCTGTTTTTTGTATCAAGTGTTGATATTGATTTGAACCATCAGTTAAATCGTTATGCGAACTTTGAATAACAAAATCAGTATGATTTGTAAGTTATTCATGAGTTGATTTTATACTTTTCGGTTCTACAATTTAGTAAACAATTTTGTATCATTTTTTGGTATTGCGGTCAAAAGATGAAGGTCTAAGGTTAATGTGGCGACACTCTTTCAGTGGAACCTTCAGCCTAATCTAGGTATTGCGCTATTTTAGAATAATTTTTTTGAATTTATTGCATTTATCATTGTTTGATAAAAAAAATGTGCGTCATTATTGATTGGCATAACTATTTGTGCCTTCATAGTGAATGTTTGTAGCCTTAGTCCTTTTATTTTAATTTATTTTGGATTGTTAAATACGACATGCACGTTTTGCCTCTCTAAAATTATATTTATACTTTCTCGTATCATCTCACTCTGCCTTATGTAAAATGAGTATTCTATTTATGTAATGTAATGAAGAAGAGAAGGAGACAAATTCAAAGGAGAATAACCTTTGAGGTCACGCTTGGAGAAGGAAGATATATGATAGGTTTATCTAATATTCTCAATTTGGCTTGTGAGAATAAATATATTATAGGTCATAACCATGTCACTTTATTTACTATATTTATGTATGATTTTCATGTTTGAATAAAGTAGGTTAGATAGTTTGACAATATGGTGAGGTCCAATATGTGATGGGATAAATACCTTTTCTATACTAGTAAGATGCGATGGAAAAAGTTTAATATCCAATTGCCACCTTTTGGGTCTAACTTAACTAAATTAAGTATAATAGGATTGAAAGGTTTAGAAGCAAGAAAGTTGAGACTATTCATATGATGGATTAGAATAACACGTCCTTAGAGTTTTATAAGATACAATTGGAAGGAGTTCCTACCTAAATAATTGAGTTTTGAGTAATCAGCTAACTCTAACTTCAAGCAAAATAAAATATGGTTCTCAACCCACTAAAAAATCTTCTAACAAGACTTTACAAATAAAATTTTGACGGTCATTTGGTTTGACTAAAATAGTAGCAGACATATTTTATTAGCAAACTAGTTAAACATTTTATTGCATGATACTTAATTTTGCATATTTTAAATGTAGGTTATCAGGGCATCAAATACCTCTAATAACTTGTTGCGATCAATCCTTGAGAAGAATAAGTTGTCTACAAAAAAATTTCTAGACTACATTTGTAACACCCTGATTTTCAAAGCGAGGGTGTATTTTTTTTTTCAAAAGAAATTAAAATAAAACAGAGAAGCAAATAAGGAAATACCTTTGGATAAATGTTTAACTCAATATAATTGATACGCAGCGGAATAGTTCTTTTGAAATATGAATCCAAAGTATTTACACAACAACAAAAGATACATGGAACCCATTCAAATAAGATGTCATACTGACAATATTAGTAAAGGTACAGTTTTCCAGTTCAAAATGACGTAAACCAAAAGAAAGACATATGTTCCCTCTATGTCATCCTAATCTGATCATTCTACAAAAAAAATATAGCTATACACCCCGAGTGATCTCCACGCGTCCCGTAAGATCCTCCTAACATAGCTCCAGTCAGGCATTCTCATCTACATCCCCATCCGCAGGGTACGAACTGGTAGGATTGTCCTGGCTCTCATATGAGGGCAAAGCCCATATTTCCACAATAGTTGTAAAGGGTCACCAACCGAAATTAACAGTTAACACATAACATTTAAGTTTTTAAATAAACAAATAACCTTTCCACTTAGCATGCACCTAAAAAGGGTTTTCCATATGCTAAAAGTTCATATAATACTTGCCAAATAAAAATGAAATCAAAATAAAGTTCCCAATCCATCAAGTAATACATAACTGACCAAAACATTGATAAATCAATTGAGCAATCGATTATCTAACTCAAAATAAGAATTTCCACTAAGCAAATCGATTGGGAAATCGATTTCCTGAAGGTTTTTAGTGAAAACTGAACTTTGGGCTTAAATCAATCGATTGGGAAATCGATTGAATGAATAACTGAGCCCCTGTGTTAAAGCCAATCGATTTTGTCAAATTGGCTGAGTTCCTGTCTTGGCCAAATCGATTTCCAAATCGATTGCTTCAATATATTTTCAAGATTCAAGAAAACAGGAAACATGCCAATCGATTGCCAAATCGATTTCTTAAATGGTTTTGAAAAACAGATTACAAAATCGATTGGCAAATCGATTTTGTCAAATTAGCGAAGTGCCTGTAACTCATCAAATCGATTGGGAAATCGATTTCCCTGCCCATTCTTCCAAAACTATATAAACTAATTCAATCACATTCATACACAACTCCAAATCTTAACACTTAGCAATTCCCACACAATCACCACGACAAATTGGGTTTCGAAATAGTTTTACAATCCATCACACTTACACACGACAATCAATACATAACACTTAGCAATTCCAACACAATTACCACGACAACCCGAGTTTCGAAATAGTTTTACAATCAGTCACACTTACACACAATATCAATACATAACACTTAATCATAACTTGATTCAAACACGACTCGTGTGCTAAGCACCCTAATGCAATGCATATATGCCAAAATGCATGGACTTGGAATTCCAAACCAAAACCCTCCTCGAAGGGCGGTAAATCATAATTGTACCGCCTATCGCGGGCCGAAGTACCAATTACCGAGGTGCCACCTATCACGGGTCTGCACGATTTACTAAAAAGCGTAAACCATAAACGTACTGCCTATCACGAGCCAGTACCGTTTACCAAGGTGCCACCTATCACGGGTTTGCACGGTTTACTAAAAAGAACGTAAATTGTAAATGTACCGCCTATCACAGGCCAAAGTACTATTTACCAAGGTGCCACCTATCACGGGTCTGCACAATTTACAAAAAAATCGTAAATCGTAAATGTACCGCCTATCACGGGCCAAAGTACTTTTTACCAAGGTGCCACCTATCACGGGTCTGCACAATTTACAAAAACGTAAATCATAAATGTACCGCCTATCACAGGCCAAAGTACTATTTATCAGGGTGCCACCTATCACGGGTCTGCACGATTTACAAAAAGCATGAAAATGCATGAGCATATACTGACTCCATCCACAACAATCGTTAAGCAAATGCAGATATTAAAAGATTCTCCATTTTTAATACTCATTTGACTTAAACGATTTTCACAAGAAACATTAAGCAAACAGAAATATTAAGAGATTCCCTATTCTTAATACTCTTTTAACTTAAACGATTTCCACAACAAACATTAAGTAAACAGAAATATTAAGAGATTCCCCATTCTTATACTCTTTTAACTTAAACGATTTCCACAACAAACATTAAGCAAACAAAAATATTAAGAGATTCCCCATTCTTAATACTCTTTTATCTTAGACGATTTTCCAAACGAACATTAAGTAAACAGAGATATTAAGAGATTCCCCATTCTTAATACTCCTTTAACTTAAACGATTTTCAAAACAAACATTAAGTAAACAAGACATTAAGAGATTCCCCATTCTTAATACTCATTTAACTTAAACGATTTTCAAAACAAACATTAAGTAAACAAGACATTAAGAGATTCCCCATTCTTAATACTCGTTTAACTCTAATGGTTTTCAAATTCCACACAACACAAACTCAAACATATTATCAATCCACAAACACATCAATTCATTTATCCATAAAATCCAATCATAAACATATCAAAATTCATAAGCATTAATCATGAACACGACAAATACGATGAACACAAATCATCATAATATACCACTCAAACACAACAATTTCATTTACTCAAAATCATACATAAATGGGCTAAATTCCTTTTCCACGAAACATTCATCAATATCACCAAAATCCCACATTAGAATTTCACCCACAAAGCATTAAATTCATTTTCCCATATCTCAATACTTCAACCCTAACAAAATTCTTTTCCACACAACCACGTATAAGTTCCTAAATGCAAACTAAAGGTTTGGAAGGAGCCCTTACCTCCACGTTAGCTTTAACGTGCGATTACGGTACCGCGAGTAAATTCGGTAAAATCTCCGCTCGCAATGTCGCTTCCAAAGTTGGTTCCCTAGCTCCGTAGCGTGGTAGTAAAC
This sequence comes from Cicer judaicum, assembly GCA_037974835.1. Lineage (NCBI taxonomy): Eukaryota > Viridiplantae > Streptophyta > Magnoliopsida > Fabales > Fabaceae > Cicer > Cicer judaicum. The sequence goes on along the minus strand of JBBPBS010001045.1, from coordinate 5,727,973 downwards.
AACTTTCCCTTCTATCTCTTTGCGAAACGGAGCTTAGATCTAGATGAAACGGGGAGGTTTGTGTGTTTGACGGTTTTGAAATCCCTAATTCCGTTTTCGAATCCGGGAGGAAGGAAGAAGCTGGGAACTTGATTTTTCTCACCCACTAGCCTTGGGTTTCAATTTTCGAACTTAAAGGAAGCAAGGAAGTACGAAAATGGAAGAAGGGAGAGGATGTTTCACGCAAGGCAGAGGAAGAAGAAGAACTTTCCTTATTTTCTTTCTTTTCTTTTTCTTTCCCTTGCTTTTCTCCTCTTTCTCTTTCCTTTCCTTCTTTTTGTCTTCAAACAAATATATACATATAGATATTTATATATATATCTATACATATATATATATATATTTATATATATATTAATTACTTTTAACAAATATCTCCAAAACTAGATATTTATTAAAGTTACCATTTCACCCATACGCATTAAATTCTTCGTAAAGATTCACTGTACTTAATTTAACTTATTTATCGACGAGTAATTTTAATCGAGCGTCAAAATATCTTTTTGATCATATAAACTCCAAAATATTAATAACTTTGGCTAAAAAGCCTCCGAGTTCAATACCAAAAATACACTAAAATACATAAAGTATACTTTAAAATTATGGGTCTTACAACATTGAAACAAGACGATTATCCAAATACAGGAGAAAAACTTGTATGTATTCAAAAGGCCCCCTCTCAAAGAACTAACTACTTCTACACCAAAGGATGAAAGAGATACTTCAAAAAAGCATCTACATGATGCCTTGGTTGTTAGCTACATCATGCTAGCTACCATGAAATCTAAGCTTCAGAAGCAACATGAGAACATGGATGCCTTCGATATGATTGAACACCTAAAGATGCTCTATCAAGACAAAGCTAGACATAAGGGTTTGAATTTTCCGAAACTCTTTTCTAAACCAAACTGATGAAGGGAAGGTCTAGAGGTCCTCACGTTCTCAAGATGAATGGGTATCTTGAGAACTGTAACACCCCGATTTTTAACAACGAGAGTGTTTTTTTCTTTTCAAAACAGATTCATAATAACAAAGAAATAAATAAGGAAATACCTTTGGATAAATATTTAAGTCATAACACAACGACAAATAAGTCAACATAATTTACAAGCAGTAGAATAGTTTTTGAAATACGAATCCAAAGTATTTACACATCAAAAAGTGGGACATGGAACCCATAAAAAATAAACTATCAAGCTGACAATATTAATATAGGTACAGTCTTCTAAATTAAAATAAACACATCCTAAAAGAAAGACATCTACTCCCTATACGTCAACCTAATCTGATCATTCTACAAAAACTATACATCTCGAGTGATCTTCAAGCACCCCGCAAGATCCTCCTAACACAGCTCCAGTCAGGTGTGTCCAACTACATTCCCATCCACAAGGTACTAATCGGTAGGATGGTCGTGGTTCTCATCTGATGGCAAAGCCCATATTTCCACAATAGTTGTAAAGGGTCACCAACCGAAAGTACCAATTAACATGTAACAACCTTTCAACTTAGTATGCACCTTAAAAGGGTTTCCATATGCCAAACATGCATAACCAAAGTTGAAAAATGAAGATTTTAACAAAATTGCACTGTTGTATTCGAATACAACATCTCTGTATTCGAGTACAAGGCTATTTCAGTAGTCAGAAGCAAAAGCAGCATGTCTGTATTCGAATACAGCCTTCTGTATTCGACTACACAGTAAGTCAGTAGCAAAACAGCATGTCTGTATTCGAATACAACAGTCTGTACTCGACTACACAGTAAGTCGTGGCCCATCCGGTCACCACTAACACCATGGCCCATCCGGTCGCCAATCACACTTACACACAATTTTAAAATATTCACACTTAGCAATTATAGCGCAAACACCACGACAACTTGAATTCAAACACTTATCATAATCTTGAATCAAACACGACTCGCGTGCCAAGCACCCTAATCCAATGCATATATGCCAAAATGCATGGAATCGAAATTCCAAACCAAAACCCTCCTCGAAGGGACGTAAATCATAATCGTACCGCCTATCACATGCCAAAGTACTAAATTACCGAGGTGCTACTTATCACGGGTCAATAAAATTTACTATACACGTGCAGTCTATTGCAGAACTTACACGACGTAATAATCCCCGCAAGGATAAGATAAACCAACAAATGACATGGAATCATCTCCTGGCCCATCCGGTCACCACTAACACCATGGCCCATCTGGTCGCCATGTACTATGAAATGCATGAGCATACTCTAACTCTATCCACGACAATCGTTAAGTAAATGCAGATATTAAAAGATTCTCCATGTTTAATACCAGTTTAACTTTAACAATTCGGACGACAATCATTAAGTAAATGCAGATATTAAAAGATTCCCCATTTTTAATACCCATTTATAAATATTCATAAATATATATATATATATTATAATTAAAACTAAACCAATAAATATCTAACAACTCTCACATCCATCACTTCACTCCCATCTCAATGTAATTTAATAAAAATATCTACTCTCATCGCAACTCAATTGATAGATAGAATTTTTGGCAACCCGAGTGATATTTTTAACAAAACTGCCCAAAATTAAATTCTTCATAACCTAAATAAATTATTCTTCGACAAAAGATCCATTGTACTTAATCTAATTTATTTATCCACGAATAATTTTAATCAGGCATCAAAAGATATTTTTTGGCATTAAACTCACAAAATATCAATAACTTGGCAAAAAAGCCTCAGAGTTCAATACCTAAATACACCAAAAATTGTATAATTTAGGATTTAAAACTATGGGTCTGACATTACTATCCCCCTAAAATTAGTTTCGTCCTCGAAACTTAAAGTACGAGTAACAATCCACGCAAGGTTTGTACTCAAATTCAACATACAAGTCACAACTTGTTTCACCCGGCCTTCTCGAAGAAAGTGTTGCCTACCCCTTTTCATAGGGTGCTTAATAACTCTGCACACATCCATAGTCGGTAAGGCTCGTCTGTTCCATTCAACATGATTTTGTCTACTATCAACAAGAGATTAAGGATGATCAGTCCCTCAATTTGTAAATAAATAACCAACAACCATGATAGTGGCTTAGACTATCTTAACCGAACTGTAATAGCGCTCCTTGCAACTTACAACTGAGGTTATCCTGATGTACAAGCAATCAACAATCTTCTCAAAGTCCACAGAGTTTCCCTTATTTTCCTATAACTTTCATCCTATTGACGAAGTACAATTTCCCATAGCTATGTCACATAGTCGCATTTGCATCCACTTGGTACAAAATATCCATTTGGTATCAACCCGAAACACTAAGTATGACACCAACACACTGAGCACAAAACAATCACTACAGTCGAGGACTCCTAAATTTCTCCATTGTCCACAATTCCTCGATTTTTCTTTAGTCTTACAACTACGTCGGTCGTAGTGTTCTTATCAGTATGTTATTCCAATTATAACTTTAATAATTCTATCCCCACATCTGCTTGGTGATCCAAGCTTCCTCAAATATTTTCGAAATCATGCCAAAGACTATACTACTTAGGACACACAACCTTCTTTTCAATTTAGTACTTCATTTCAAGAGTCACATTTCCAAAAAAATCCAACTTGAATTTTTCACATATCAAGGTCTACATTTGTCTCATGCCTAACACCTCAAATTCACGCTTCACTAGAAAATTTCTTACATACTTCGCAATTATGCACAAACTCAAAAATAATTCTCCTACATCTACTGCCAACATTCATTCTAATATTTCTCAATTTCGCTGCGTCCTTCATTTGTAACTTGATGATTATCCTTTCATTATGACAGGTCAAACGCATTGCATTCACTCCATCACTTTTCCATTTATACAATCCTTAAATTTCTACCTCGAACCTTGATACATCTTCATTATAGTGATTCTAATAGATCAAGGCTTACTAATTTCCACCAAACTTTTCCATTTCATGTTCAATAGTTTCCTATCAAACAAACATTTAACTCCTTTGATTAACGAACACAATAACAACCCCCATGACATGCACTCAAGTAATGCCTTTATATCATTGGCATACCTTTATAATAATAATGTCTGAATTATAAGTGAGATAATTCCTTTCCTGAATCTTTAATTGTCATAAGCTACATCTCTATGTGCTGCTCCAACAAATTTCTTGACACATTTTCCAATATTTGGTTCACTCGTTGGATTCTTATTCCTTCTCAACCTTCACCAAGATACAAACTGAAAGGATCCAAACAATCAAACGTCTTAAAGAATTATTTCTGAAACGTTCCCCATAAGCATTTCCTAAAAATAATTATCTATAACTTCATCCTCATAAATTTTGCTGTAAAATATCTCAAAGACCCACATACCTTTCATTGTTCATCTAGTCACTAAAACACTCATTTTAAATCTCAACGCTTGATTTCCCAAGATCAACAACTAAATCATAAATCATTCATTACATCTCTTCTTTTTCACTTTCTATCATTTAATAGGATTCTAAAATTTGATCCTCAAAATCTCCAAACACTTCCATCCTTAACATGAATTATTTATCACTTGCCTGCCTCAACTCCTTCGATTATGAAATTTTTAAGCATTACTTGGTCCTTCATCCAACGTTGTGGATTTTAAATCATCAAGTAAAAAAAAATCAACCATCATAGGGTCCCAAATCAAATCTCGAATAATCCTTTCGACCTATAAAAATATTAACATCCTCTTAGTAATTTCCATCCTTTAATAGACTCTCAAAACTTATATTACTGCAATCTCGAAGTATTCTCGTACTCGATACTTCAAATTCCACTTAATTGCAACATAGAGTTCAATACATCAAGGCTTAACTCATTATGTTTTTTCTGAACATCACTCAAAATTCACACTTACGTGTCTATAGTTTCATCCAATATCACTATCCATACTTACTATATCTTAAACCACAAAGAGATTTTTCACTTATCAACAAAATATATAGTCTCACTCCTATACTCGTCATGAGATTCATACTTAATAATCCAAGTTACGAATCTAGTCTAACTCGAATGCTTGACTTTATCCCTTAAGGTATCGACTATTCCTCAAAGAATATTTTATCTAACTAAAGGAGTATTTACTCCTAATGTGTAGTGCCCCTTAACTTCAATTCAAGTCTCTTTCATTTACACCTAAGCACCAAATGCTATTCCAAATGGAATCCCTGTCTTCTCAATAATGCCTTGATTTTCACATCTCTTTGACAGTTATCAAACTTCATCCAGTTTCATCCTGAAATCTACCAGGAAAACTTCTAATACTTTTCTTAATAAAAGTCTTCCACTTAGATCTTTACTTGAAATCCCTTATTAGTCTAATGTTAATCCATCCATACTTATCATCTTTTAGTTAACACCAACACATAGCTTATGTGTCCTTGGAACCATTTCATAAATTCCATGTCGTCATGATCTGCTTCAACTCTACTTGACCATCCATCATCTCGAATATCTTTTCCACTTCTTAAATCAACTAATCAACTTTTTTCTGAGTTCTCATCACCCTTGAACTTTGGAGGATGGTAACGATGAAAATCTTTCAATCCTCTTGACTTAATAGCACAGATCTCTCTTTCCCTCTTCTCCAGATCCCGCAGAGTCTTTGCAGCTGTCTGTGCAACAACAGAAACATCCATGTTATTCGTAGCTTCAACCATTTGATCATCCCTATTGACGTTTATTCTTGCAACGTCGTTCCTTCTTGGAGGTAGTGTTTCCCAAAAACCAACATCAAGAAGAGTGTTAACACCACTTCGAATAATTCCAAAAATAACTTCCGACTATATCAACACATAATAACTAACCCTGATCTTACAACTCAGACCAATTACCCTGATGCATGATCAGATAACGACTCCCAACCTACAGGTTGACCTATAACCTAAACCAAATGCTCCACAACCCCAAAGAAATCCAAACCAAAGCTCTGATACCACAATTGTAACATCCCGATTTTCAACAGTGAAAGTGTATTTTTGTTTTCAAAACAGATTCATAATAACAAAGAAATAAATAAGGAAATACCTTTGAATAAATATTTAAGTCATAACACAAGACAAATCAGTCAACATAATTTACAAGCAGCAGAATAGTTTTTGAAATACGAACCCAAAGTATTTACACATCAAAAAGTGGTACATGGAACCCATCGAATATTGGTATAGGTACAGTCTTCCAAATTAAAATAAACACATCCCAAAAGAAAGACCTCTAGTCCCTATACGTCCACCTAATCTGATCATTCTACAAAATCTATACATCTAGAGTGATCTTCACCCGCCCAGCAAGATCCTCTTAACACAACTCCAGTCAGGTGTGTCCAACTACATTCCCATCCACAGAGTACTAACCGGTAGGATGGTCTTGGTTCTCATATGAGGGAAAAGCCCATATTTCCACAATAGTTGTAAAGGATCACCAATCGAAATTAACAATTAACACATAACATTTAAGATTTTAAATGCACAAAATAACCTTTCAACTTAGCATGCGCCTTAAAAAGGTTTCCATATACCAAACATGCATAACCAAAGTTGAAAAATGAAGTTTTTAATAAAATTGCACTATTGTATTCGAATACAACATCTCTGTATTCGAATACAAGGTTGTTTCAACCGTCAGCAGCAAAAACAACATGTTTGTATTCGAATACAGCCTTCTGTATTCGACAACACAGTAAGTTAGTAGCAAAACAGCATGTATGTATTCGAATACAATAGTCTATACTCGACTACCCAGTAAGTCGTGGCCCATCCGGTCACCACTAGCACCATGGCCCATCCTGTCATCATATACTATGAAACTCATGAGCATACTCTGACTCTATCCACGACAATCTTTAAGTAAATGCATATATTAAAAGATTCTCGATTTTTAATACCCGTTTAACTCAAACAATTCGGACGACAAGCATTAAGTAAAGGCAGTTACTAAAAGATTCCCCATTTTTAATACCCATTTAACTCTAACAATTTGGACGACAATCATTAAGTAAATGCAGATATTAAAAGATTCCCCATTTTAAATACCCATTTAACTCTAACAATTCGGACGACAATCATGAAGTAAATGTAGATATTAAAAGATTCCCCATTTTTAATACCCATTTAACTCTAACAATTCGGACGAAAATCATTAAATAAATGCAGATATTAAAAGATTCCCCATTTTTAATATCCATTTAACTCTAACAATTCAGACGACAATCATTAAGTAAATGCAGATATTAAAAGATTCCCCATATTTAATACCCATTTACTCTAACAATTCGGACAACAATCATTAAGTAAATGCAGATATTAAAAGATTCTCCATTTTTAATACCCATTTAAGTCTAATAATATGGACGACAATCATTACGTAAATGCAGATATTAAGAGATTCCCCATTCTTAATACTCATTTAACTCTAACGATTTTCACTACAAACAATAAGTAAACAGAGATATTAAAAGATTCCCCATATTTAATACTCGTTTAACTCTAATGATTTTCAAATTTGACTCATAACATACTCAGACATATTCTCAAATTCAATCCACAATTCACACCAAATCACATCAATTCATTTTTGCATAAAATCCACACAAACACAACTCAAAATTTATAAATATTAATTATGAACACGTCAAACACGACAACCACAAAATTATCACAACCCACTACTCAAACACATCAAATTTTTTTTCCTCAAAACCAGACATAAATGAGTTAAATTCATTTTCCACGAAACACTCATCAATATCACCAAAACCCAACTCTTAAATTTCACCCAAAAAAGCATTAAATTCATTTTCCCCAAATCAACATTTTAACCCTAACAAATTTCTTTTCCACACAACCACGGATAAGTCCCTGAATGAAAACTAAAAGTTTGGAAGGAGCCCTTACCTTAACGTTAGCTTTAACGAGTGATTACGGTACCGCGAGTAATTCTGATAAAATCTCCGCTCAAGACGTTGCTTCCAAAGTTAGTTCACTAGCACTGTAGCATGGAGGTGGGCAACTTTCCCTTCTATCATTCTTGAAACGAAGCTTAGATCTATTAGAAAAGTGGGGGTTTGTGTTTGACGATTTGAAAATCCCTAACACCGTTTTTCTTTGTTTTCGAATCAAAGAGGAAGAATGAAGTTAAATCCTCGTCTTCTCACCCACCAAGCCTTGGATTCCTTTTCTTGAAGCAAAAGGAGGAAAAAGAAAATGGAATGAAGTAGGGAGGAAGAGGAGGAGGAGGAGGAGGAGGAGAAGAAGAAGAAGAAGAAGAAGAAGAAGAAGAAGAAGAAGGGTTCGCGAGAATGGAGGGAAACGTATTTCTACGAAAACTAAATCAATAAATATCTAACAACTCTCACATCCATCACTTCACTCCCATCTCAATGTAATTTAATAAAAATATCTACTCTGGTCGCAACTCAATTGACAAATAGAATTTTCGGCAACCCGAGTGATATTTTTAACAAAACTACCCAGAATTAAATTCTTCATAACCTAAATAAATTATTCTTCGACAAAAGATCCACTGTACTTAATCTAATTTATTTATCGACGAATAATTTAATCGGGCAACAAAAGATATTTTTGGGCATTAAACTCACAAAATATCAATAACTTGGATAAAAAGCCTCAGAGTTCAATACCTAAATACACCAAAAATTGTATAATTTAGGATTTAAAACTATGGATCTTACAAGAACCTTGATTGGTTGGGTTTTTCCCTTAAGCGAGTGATCTGCTGGCGCACACGGGTCAAATACAATTGATAAAATGTAAATAGAGGTAATAACACAAGCCGTTTCGCAAGGACTTCTGATATAATAATATTAACCAAATTGAAAGTTGAAATTCAAAAGGGTTTTTTTTAGATCTTTTATTTTAATAGATGAGCAAAACGATTAATCCACTAATTTGAGTTTCTGACCTATCATAGATTCTATCAATGAGTTTAATTTCTAATTCATGATTCTATTTTTATTTGACTATAGAATTGATCAAAAAAAGTGTAATCAATCCTATGTGAATTCAATTTATTTTACTGGATTAAACATCACAATCATCAAAATATTATAATTAACGATCAAGCGTCGCAAAATTATAATTCAATTAAATTAGAAACCGAAACCAAATTTTGTCAAATGAATTTAATCGATCCTAATGAAATTCAATTTAAGCAATCAGAATATCAATATAATCAAATAAAATGAGATAGACTCATGAAGCAAAATTGGCAGTGTAACTTGAATCTCAAGGTGTGGATGAAACTCTGAACTCGTGGATTAATCTTATAAAAATTAGTCTTCTATGAAATTAAAATAAAAAGTGTTTTTTTGTTGTAGCAATCTGAATCCTAAAATTTTCATGTCATAGAAAAGAAAGAACACTCCTAATATATAGTACTCAATTTTGGGCTTTAGGGTTTAGAAACAAGTGGCTTGCAATTTAAAACTATTACAAAAGTCCAGATTATGAAATCTAAAATTTAGGCCAAGTAAAGTTTGTCATTAGGCTTTTCTTCCAACACAAAAGTTGTAGCTTTGATATATAGCTTTCCAACACCTACTCGTATGCACCAATCTGATATCTAGAGCTCAAGTTATGGCCTACAGAGCAAGAACATGTCAAAATGCAAATAATAAAATTATAATTCAATTTCGACCCAAAGTTTAGAAACAAGCTAAAATTATTATTCTAAGCTATAAAGAGCTTTTAAAATACCAAACTAAGAAGCTAGAAACATGTGCCTAAATGCTATGATCAGCGAGAGTTTTCCATTGGTTTGATGTTGCAATCATTGCCAAAAGCTTCAATTAGTTTGTCATGAATGTTATTATGAATGACATTGAAAATACACTACAGAGCTATCAATCATGTTGAGAACTATTGAAAATAAAATTATCAAAAGAAAAAAAATCCATTTTAATGGCCAATAATTGAAAGGTCAAGAAGCAGTACAAGAAACATGCGAACAAGAATAAGGGTGGAGGCAAAGGCAAGGAAGTTGCGAAGACTAAACCCATTGTTCTTGCTTTGAAGCCTCAAGATGGTTTGGCTATGGAAGGAAATTGTTTCTATGCGATAAGACCGAACGTTTGAAGTGGAATTCTCAAAGTATCTGGAAGAAAGAAAAATGGAGGCAAGGCTTCAAATTCTGATTTATTTTTTCTTATAGAAATTAATTTATCTACTTTTGCATTATGGGTATTGAATATTGGATGTGGTTCTCACATTTGTATTAATATGCATGAACTAGAAATGAGTAGAGCATTTAGAAAATGTGAAGTTGATCTATAAGTTGGCCATGGAGAAAAAGTTATTGTTTTTGCTGTAGGAACCTGTCAATTAACTTTACCTAGTGGATTTATTATTTAGATAGAGAAGTATTGTCTTGTGCTTGAAATTAGCAAATGTTTGGACAAGTCTGGTTGTTCATTTATAATAAAATGAAAATGTTGTTTTATTTATTTGAATGATATTTTTTATGCTAGTGAGTAATGGATTTTATGTCCTTAATCTCCAAAACCCCATCTATAACATTATTATTAAACAGATAAAACCAAACAACATGAATCCAACTTATCTTTGTGTTGTCATTTAGGCCTTTTAAAAGTGGACTATGGGACTCTTTTGATTATGAATCATTTAAGACATGTCAATCTTATTTATTAAAGAAGATGACAAAGACCCCATTCAAAGTAAAAGTTAAAAGGGCTACTGATCTTTTGGCCCTTATACATTTTGATGAATGCAGACCACTAAACATTCTAACTAGAAAAGGTTTTTAGTACTTCATCACATTTACTAATGATTATAGCACATATCGATATGTGTATCTTATGAAACAAAAATCAAAATCTTTTGAAAAGTTCAAAGAATTTAAAAATGAATTACAAAACCAACTAGGTAAAAATATTAAAACCCTTCAATTGGATTGAGGAGGTAAATATATAAGTCTGGAATTTGATGACTATCTAAGAGAGTGTGGGATCTTGTCCTAACTCACTCTTCCTAGAATACCGCAATGAAATGGTGTATTTGAGAGGAGGAATAAGACTTTGTTGGACGTGCTCCGGTCCTTGAAGAGTTACACAAATATTCTATATTCCTTTTGGGGACATTCAATATAAGCTAGAACTAGTATACTTAACTATGTTCTATCCAAGATAGTGGAAAATAAACCATATTAGTTTAGGACTGGTATGAAGTCTATTGTGTCCATCATGAATATTTCGGAAGTAAAGTACATGTGAAACGGCAAGTTTCACAATAATATTGAGACCAAATCTAATTAATGCCTTTTGTGGGTCATCCCCAGGAAACCAAGGGATACTACTTCTACAATCTTTTTGAGAGAAAAAATGTTTGTCGCTCAAATTTGAGTATTCTTGTGGAAGTCGAGTAGAACTTGAAGAAATTTAAGAATTAGGGAATGGCGAAACACTTACGGAGGAACAAGAGAAGCCTATATGAGATATTATGATAGAATAACCTGCTAAAATGACACAAGATAAGTATAGGTCAAACAAGATACATCACCAACCTAAATTTGAACGTGGCTTACCAAGAACCCATTATGGGCCTTGAATATGATAACTGGCTTGAGGACATGAAATCTAAAAGAGATTCCATGTACACTAACTAGGTATGGTACTTGGTAGATTCACCTGAATGGGTTAACTCCATAGGGTGAAAATGGGTGTTCTAAAAGTAAACTGACATGGATGGAAAGGTTCATACCTGTAAAACACAATTGGGTGCTAATGGATTCAAGCATATTCATGTTTTAGGCTATGATGACACCTTTTCATTAGTTACAATGCTTAAATCTATTATGATTTTAATGGCCATCACTGCATACCATGAATATGACACATGGAAAATGGATGTCAAGAATATTTTCCTTAATGGAAATCTCCTTGAGGATGTTTACATGAAACAACCTTTGGTCTTTGACACTCCAGGTATGAAAATTACAGTATTTAATCTATGGATTGAAGCAAGCTTCTAAAAGTTGGAATCTTTGTTTTAATGAAATTGTAAAGCAACTCAGTTTCTTCAAAAATGAAGATGAACCTTGTGTTAACAAGAAGTTTAGTGGGAGAATAGTTGTGATATAGATGTTATATATGGATGACGTACTACTCATTGGAAATGATATCACTACTTTTCAACAAGTTAAGACTTGGTTAAGAAATTCATTCTCTATGAAAGACTTTAGTGAAGTTACCTATATATTAGGGATTGGGATCTATAGAGATAGATCAAACAAACTGCATGGACTAAGTTAGAGTGCATACATAAACAAAATCGTAAGACATTTCAAAATGAGTTACTCCAAGAAAGGATTTATGCATATGATGCATGGGGTGTGTCTATAAAAAGCACAATCCCCTTCAACTAAGGAAGAAAGGGATTACATGGACAACATTCCATATGCGTTTGTAATTGGATCAATCATGTACACCAGATTGTGCACTCGATTAGATGTCTCGTATGCATTGAGAAAATGAGCAGGTACTAATCTGATCCTGATGATTTCGCTAGGTTGTTGTAAAAAATATCCTTAAGAACTTGAGAAGAGCTAAAGATTTGTTCTTGGTATATGGAGATCAGGTAAAGCTTGCTCTAATAGGTTACACTGATCCTAGCTTCCAAATAGATAAAGATAACTTTAGATCGTGGTTTGGTCATGTATTTTTTCTAAATAGTGGCACTATGAGCTAGAAGAGTTCAAAGAAAGAACAATCGTTGATTCTACTATAGAGACTAACTATATTGCTACTTCTAATGAATCAAAGGATATTTTTTGCATAAAAAAGTTCACTGATGAACTTAGTATAGTTCCTAGAATTGTGGTTCATATTGGTCTCTATAACAATGGTTCCACCGCACAAGTTAAGGAACATAGATCTCACTAGATGTCCAAGCACATACTTAGACGTTATCATCTTATTAAAGAGATAATTGATAGAGGAGATGTTAAAATATGTAGAGTACGGACACTTTATAATGTTGTTGACCAATTCACAAAACCTCTTAGTTAGTTGAAGCATGAAAGTCATAATAGATTTATGGGTATTAGGTACATGCTTTATTGGCTCAGGTACTATGTTTTCTTAATATAATAAAGTCCTTGAATCAAATATATTCTAATAAGACATCAAATGGATGACTCGATATTGAGATGCTATAGAACTTCACTCTCAAAAATTCGTAGTCGAGTTATTTTATAGATTGTGATAATAACACAATCAAGACTATTACATGTATTATTCATTTATGCTTTTATTTAATTCTTCACCTGCCAGACTCACTACCGCCACTAAAAACTTTGCTAATAATGAATGGTCCTTTCCTATTTGGCTATCATTTTCTAAACTTAATGTCATTAATCCCAATTGGTAAAAACAATTCCAAACTAAGTCATGTTCCATGAATCATTTGAGTTTGACTCATTTATTATAAGCTTTTGAAATATTAATATTTGAATTCTCAAACTTTGTTAAGGCCATCAAACGATGAAATCAAATTCCATTAGCATAGTCTAATTATATTCATCAATGTAAGCTACATTAAAATGTAAAAGGAGACCTGCATCTTGATCATAGGTGAGCAGATAAAGGATGAAACATGTTGTAATTGTTTTAGAATTCCTAAAGACCCATAGGACCTTTTTAAAGTATTCGTGCCATTTCTTTGGCTTATCCTCAATATTTTTCTTAACCAGGTCAATGATGATATTATTGGTTGTCTTAGTCTGTCTATTAGCTTCGGCATAATAGGGAGAATAGTGTGTTAGTTTCATTCCAAACTTCTATTTGAAGGCTATCACTTTATTACCAATAAACATTATACCTGATTAGTTGCAATGGTATCAGGAATGTCAAATATGTAGATGATTTGGTGTTGAATAAAACAAATTACTTCATCTTGACCCACTTTTATCATATGCGAACTTCTATCCATTTGGTAAAATAATCAATGGCTATTATAATGAATATATGTCTTGTTGAGGAATTTGGTTTTATTTTTCCAATTAGATCCATAGCCCATCCTTTGAAAGTCGAAGGTTTAATCATTGGATATAGTAAATTGTATGGTACCCTTCATATAGGTCCATATGGTTGACATGCTTGGCATCTTTTGGCATACTAAAAATAGTTAGCCATTTTGGTGGGCCAATAATATTAGAGACAATAAATCAATCATTTCATTGTGGGACCAACCCTATGAGATCCACAAAGTCCTTTATGTACCTCAGCCATGATTTTGAGAGACTCTCTTCCTCCTTACATATTTTAAGAGAACACCATTGTATCTCCTTTTATATAGATCCCTATCTACCAAAACATAATTGAGTGCTTTTTTCTTCAACTTGATAATTGACATTGTTTCTTCACATGTGATGTATTATTTTAGTGATTTTTGAAGCATATGACATGATCTTAGTGAGCCGTGTGAGAGTATTTGATTACAATAATGCATCATCATGTCATGCCATATACATCAAGATGGGTTGTGTGGAAAAAATTCATTTTGATAATGAATCATTAAGTCATGACATATGCATCTTCGTGAAATTTGTCTTTATGACAAATTTAATTTTTCCATTGATATAGTTGAATTTATGTGTGGAACTTTTCTTGTGGCAGGTTTATGTTAGCCAATTGTACAGGTGATTCTCTATGTGGAAGTTGTCTTAGTTATCATATATTAATCATATAGTTCTTAGGAGCATGCATGACATTGTACTGTCGTGTGATTTTTGTTGTTGTGATTAATGTGTATTTAATATTATAATAATTTCTCTTAGATTATTTGATGTTATAATGTGATATTGATTTTTTTTAGAGATCTTGACCATGATGTTTTTGATACGATTCTATGTTGATTACGCATGTGCTCTCCTTATAGTATACTATCAACCTGATTTTTGAAAATCACATCCTTCGTTACTTGTGTGTCGCAATTACAAAAATGCATTACATATCATATGATAATCCATGATTTGATAGGTGATACTAGTGGGAAGTCTTCTATTATCTTGTATTGAGTCTTGAGCTAAGATATTATTTGGAAAAGTATTGACAATCAAATATTATTTTGTAATTTGTTATTGAAAATCAAATATTATTTTGTAAGTTTTGTGAATAATTTTATGTCCATAAAAGAAAAAAATTGGTTGCTTTGATTCTAAGTTATTTTTAAATAAGAATTTTACGTAATATTTTGCATAAGAGTAAATGTGACTTTTTGAACCTATCTTTGAGAATAATTTTTTTTTATAATTTATTTTGAAACTGCTGCAAATCTTTATTATAATTAGAGCATTTTACTTTATATTTGAAATTGAGGTTTAAGATGTTACATTTGTTATATCAGGGTCGGTTTGAGGCTTGACCAATTAGACCCACTAAGTCATGTGTTGGTTTAGTGTCATTCGTGTAAGTTGTATTTATTTTGTGCTTTATGTTCACTATTTGATTTAGGGTGTTACACTGTTTGATTTTTTCTATGATCATATATGTTTTGTCAAATGCTTACTACCTAATTGGTGGAGTAGTCTGTTATATGTTGATCTGCTTAACTATTTTGTATGGTGCATTTGAAATCCTTACTTGAGTAACTAATAACTTCTTAAAATTGCCTTAATAATTTTTTAATTTTATTTGATTTATTAATGTATTGCATTGTCTTACTCATGAAAAATCTTGTTGTGTGTAACTTCTTAATTGTAAAATAATTATGCTTCCTTGCTTTATGTTAAAGATTAGATGCGACAACAAATTTTATTGATTAGTTTGTGTGTCAGGAATTGTTAGTTCTTGTTAGTGTTAATTTAAATTATTTTGAATTTTTTTTTTACTTAAATGAACACTTGGTTTTTTTTTATTAATATTTTTTAAGTTTAAAATTTTGATTTTGAATAGAAAATATTTATTTTTAATTCTAAATTGTTATTAGTGGATTGTGATTGTTGTCATTTCGTTCATTTTAAAATAGTATTATAGGTATTGTTCTCAATTTTAAAAGAAAAAAGTATGTCTAGAAAAATAGTTATACAAACTTTATAATTCAGTTATTTTTTATATTTATAGACTACATAAATTAGAGGTGCTAACTTTGAAGTGTTGAAGATTAAAAATATTCTTTTTGGTGATAAAATAAATTAGAGGTGCTAACTTTGAAGTGTTGAAGATTGTATAAAATCATTTTAAACTAGTTGAAAGTGTTGAGAGTTATATTTGGATGATTGATGTTTTGATCTTGCTACCGAAATCAATTTTAAATTTTCGTGATAATTTTAAAATATTAGAAATACTTATATTATTAGCAATAGTAATTATTGGTGGAACTTTAAAAGTTAGAGTTTTTTTTTAAGAAAACAAATTGTAAATGAGTTAAAGTTAATTTATTTTATAAAAGGAAAAAATAATTTTATGTATGAATGTTGTTGTTTTAATTTAGAGAATTAAATTGTATGAGAGTTGTGTTGATTTATATAAAAAAATTATTTATATTGATTTTATTAAAAATTTAAAGTAGTCGAAAATTTACTCAAAGTTTTACTGTGTTTTTTTTAAGGAAATTTAGAAGATTTGTTGT
>JBBPBS010001045.1:5652372-5703310 GCA_037974835.1 Cicer judaicum | reverse complement strand
ATAATGAAGAATATTCATTTTGGACGATGCAATAACTTTTTATATTTATAACATAATACTAAATGATACGTATCATTATACCAAATAACTTCAAATATCTTTAATTATAAACAACATTTGAGAAAAATCATTAAATATAAGCCTATTTTAAATTACAAGATCCATTCATTAATTTTTTTCAATCATACCACTATTAATATTATTAATTTATTTTGAAATATATTTTTGATAAAATAAATGATATTTATTAATTCAAATTAATAAAATACATCGACCGAAAATAAATATAAAACTAAAAAGAATTAATTATGCGAAAAAAATCACAACATCCAAATTTATAAGACGATAAAAAAATGCTTATAAATGTGAAAAAACTGAAATCCCTACAATATAGGTATCTATAAATCTATAATGTTAACACACTAAAATTATTGATTGATTTTGCAATAGATTAAAGTTAATTAATTTATAAATAAGAATTAAATGAACACCTCAACAAAACATAAAATCAAAAATATCGAACCAAGACCAGAAACAAAACAATGTTGTAGTTAGTCAATAAAATTATAAATAAAAGATGAACACAAAACTAAATTTATATGAAAAATATTTATTTAAATAAAATAATAATAATTTAGATGAATAATTATAGGTAAAAAAAAAACTCTAAACTACTCCTCCGATATGAGAAGAAGAGAAGTGGTTAGACTTAGGAGAGGCTGCACCTTTTCTTTTGCTCTTAAACTCTTTTGAAAGATGAAAAGACAAAATTAAAATGATTTATATACGAAAGTTCTTTTTTTGATGCGATTCGTATACAAAAGTTCTTTTAAAAATATTTAGATATAAAGTAAACACATTGAATTCTCAAAAATATGTAAAAAGTACAATAAATATTTTTATTTATAAAAAAGGTAGAATGAGTAATTTTTTGGTATTTATATTTAAGCAGTATTAGTATAACTCAATAGACAACTTATGCAACTCCAAGAATGTAAAAAAGCCTTTCCAGATCCTGCCGTTGGTGGCCATTGGCCAACTAAAGTGGTCCACGTATTAGGGACCATTGGGCAAGCCCAAAATGCTATACTCAAAATTTGGAAAATGAAAAGCGAAACTCATATGTCAACATGAGAAATAAAAAAAATAAAAAAATCTTAACAGGGAAGAATAACAAAAAGTATATAGTAGTAGTAGTAGATATTAATATTATGGTCTAGCATAGAATATATAAATAAAGCATAGCTAGCTCAAAGTGGTTAATTGTTCAGCATCAGGGTTGTTGTCTATCCATGTTGAGGGCTTAAAATTAATTTGAGCTCCTCAAATAGGGAGCGTTAATGAGCTGTAAAAAAAAGTGGTCCAGGAAGGTTAATTAACAAGGAATTTGGGACCATTTACGAAGCCCAAAGTGCACGGACTCATAAGAAGTGAAAGCATCGAGGAGGAGAACACTGACCTTGCTGTAAATCTGGGGAAATAGAATTATGCCACGTCCGGTTTGTGATGGAATTAATAACATTGTGAATTAAATGATTTAAAAAGTTATTTTAATTCTTGAATGTTGATATGGTCAAGATTGTTGGAGACGATGAGACAAAGTTACTTGCGATGGTGAATGATTGTCCAGCTCTTTGGAGGGAGTACATGTAAATACTCTAATGCTTTAGTCAATAGAAGTTAGGAAAGTGTGAGTAAGAAAGAAAACATACCTTGCATTTGAAGGAGAAGTATTTTATATAGTAGTTCCTCAAAACAGGAGTAACTGCTGAGATGGTTAGGCGGTTACAACTTATCCAACGTAGAATGGAGATCGACTGTAAAGGCAAATTCAGTTGTTGTGCGCCTTTATCAGACTCATGCAAAGGCAAATATTTTGGTTTCCAAAACAGATTAGGCTAAGGTCCATTAAGCGGCACTCAGTGGATCATAGTCTAGTTTGGAACATTTGCCCCCCAAGCCTCTAAGCATTCATTGTCTTAGGCTCATTTAATGTATCTGATTGCTTGCTTCGACTTTAGTCGCAATTATCTGTTAGATAGTTGGACTCATATAAGTACGATGTTCAAAATTTGCAGTGACATCATCGTGATGTGAAAGGGAAAAATGTGGACAAGTGTGCCATTTGAAGGGACTATTTTTCCTTCTCACGTTGCCACGAGGGCTAGGGTTATTGTTAGAACAGAGATGCACCTAACACGGGGGATGAATTAAGTGTTTAGAATAGAGACTTAGTAGATTATTTTTTTGATTAGGATTAGTGTATGGAAAAATGTAAATGACAGAAAAATAAAGAATACAATGATTTATCCTGGTTCCCCTTACAACCAAGGGTACATCCAATCCTCTTGCACACCACAATAGATTTTCTACTATTGCTAGAATAAGTACAAGTCTAACTCTAAGACTTTTGTTACAAACTTCTAACAATCTGCCTAAGATAGCACACCACTATCCTAGTTCACAACACCTGAAGAAAGTACACTATTTTCCTCAATTTACGCAATAACTTGAATGGTTTTACAACAATGATTTTGACTGAAATCAATAGGGTATAAGAGTTGAGTACAATGATAATAGTCTAATATAATTTCAAGTATAACATAGAACCATTCTCAATGATATGACAATGTAAAATATGTACTTGAAATATGACAATAAGACATTGAATAAATCAAAATATTTTAGAAAGTTTGTTCAAAGTTGTTCTAAGACTCTTGTTAAGATTGTTAAGTTAAATCTAACACTAAGAAGTATTTATACTCCTTAGACATCACTTTATATTAGTGACAATCGTTCCTAAAAGTTTGATGAACATATGCAATGATCCATATTGAATATGAACTGAAAAATTCTATTGCTTCGTAGTTGTATTTGGCTACAGCCAAAGTATAGTCGAATACACCTCTATAACGTTCAATTTTATTTCAAAATTTCAAGCTTGTATTCGAATACAACACCTTGTAGTCGAATAGAGATGACTGAATTTTGCCACTGACTTGATTTTGTATTCGGCTACAATCTGCTGTAGTCGAATACAAAAGTGTAATTTTGGCTATTGACTTAGTATTTGTATTTGGCTACAACATCCTGTAGTCGAATAAAGATATGCAATTTTTGCTACTGACTTGAGTTTCTATTCGGCTACAACATGATGTAGTCGAATACAAATGTGCAATTTTTGCTATTGACTTCATCTGTATTCGGCTATACATATATGTAGTCGAATACAACTTTGACTTTTGTCAAAAACTTGATTTTCAAACATTGTTCATTCATTTTGACACTTTAAAAATTATTTTGATGCATATGCTAAAATGGAAGGTTCTCTTGTGCATTCAAAAGTTAACAATATTAGATTGCATCATGTACCTTAAATTACAAGTTTTGTAGCATATTTACAATATTTGACTTGATTGTTGACTTCTCTTTGAGCTTGCAACTTGATCACTTTTCTTGGTCTTTGTTTTCATAAAAAACATAAGTATTTTACATTATCCCCCCTTTTTGAAGATGACAAAACCTTGTTGTTGTTGAAACTTCAAAACATTGATCGTTTTGATTTTTCTCCCCTTTAATGCATGCTTACTCCCCCTTTGATTTTGAGTTCATGCCATCATGTTTTGAAAGTTTGAAAATCTACAAATTCAAAACAACAAACAAATATTCCAATAATTCAAAGCATATTAGGAAAAAAACATCACACATGACAGAGAATATAACATCAAAAGCATACTAAAAGGTTAAAAATGTCTAAGTCATACATCAACAAATTGAAGAAGTTAAACGAAATGTCTGATAAAACATTCAAAAAAAAGTAACACAAATTACAAGAACAAAACTACATGTTATCATCCGGTGGGAAGTGAAGGTGGTCAATCTTGAGGGACATGCCATTGAGTTCATGCAACAGAGACTCATGGTTATGGGCAATGGTTGTCTCAATATTTTGGAATATGGTGTTAATGGAGGTGTCTATAGTATGAAACTGTTCATTGATGAAGGTTTTGAAGGGAGTTTAGTTTGTCCATCACCATGTGATTTGAAATACGATCATTTGATGTCGTTTCTTTTGCGCCTTCTTTATTCCGGGTAGCCATAGATGATTGGCCAAGATCTCCTTTGTGGACATAAGCCTGAAGTTGCTCGCTCCATACACTCTTCATACTGGGCAGCACATTCAAGTCCAACACATTGTCTTTTATTGGTGTATACATTATTTCATCAGAAAAGTCCAGTTGAAAATGATCCAAGATCCTGGTAATCTCTTTGGTATATGGCAAATCGATGGCATTCTTGGAAGCAAATAGAACAAATTAGACAAATTATAACCAATTGAGATAAGTTCCTTCTATCTTAAAGTACATAATTTGAAGCTCAAATTCAATCATTTGTGAATAATTCCCTGCCTTCGGAACCAAAATGTAACTGAGGAAATAATGCAGCAACCTATTTTCAACGGTCAAATGTATTATCACATAAGATATGGAAATGGCCGTATACTTCTTCTCTATTTTTTTGGGTCAAATTTCTGTGTTGATTCATCTTTATGATGTGAGCAGGTGGGATGTATAAGTGTAGCCATAAGTTTGGAATCATTTATCTTAAACTTGTTCTGATGAATTCATATCTCAGGCACACACACAAACACACTGATGAATTCATATCTCATTCATCTTCATACTCATTTGAATTTAAGTTGCATTAACATAGCAAAATCTTGACAAAGGATGCTATTAGTAGAACAAATATAACATCATTAACATAAATCTAAATACCTAGAATTATTTATTGACTTCTTAAATGACATATATTCGTTAATGTAACCAAGCTCAACATATATTATTTATTGATTTATTAAACAAAGTTGTGTCAATCCGACCTCTATAAAAAATGTTTTCAAGTAAGAAGTTACTTAGCCTATCATACCAAGCTCTAGGTGCTTGCTTTAGACCATAAAATGATTTATTAAGCTTAAAGACGTGAATAGGAAACTCTAGGTTTTCAAATCTTGGGGGTTGTTTTACTTTTACTTATTCGTTAATGTAACCATTTATAAATGCACTTTTAACATCCATTTAAAACAAAGACATATTATTGTAAGAAGTAAAGGAGAGTAAGATACATATTGCCTCTAACCTAACCACTAGTTCAAATGTCTCGATGTAATCTATGCCTTCTTGGTGACTATAATCTTGTGCTACTAGTCTAGCCTTGTTCTTGACAACTTCTCCGTTTTCATTTGATTTGTTCTTGAATACCCTTTTGGTTCCAACGGGTATCTTATCCTTTGGTTTGGGTACGAGATCCCAAACATCATTTAATTTAAATTCATTAAAGTTTTATTGCATTGCAAGTATCCAACCATTATTTGCCAATGCTACATCAACAAAGGTAGCTTCAATTGAGGACAATAGACTAAACATAGATGTATCTTTCAATGATGATCTGGTCTTCAAAGGATCATTTGCATCTCCAATAATCAGAGTCTTTGGATGAGAAGACTTGTACTTTCATCTCATTTTAGCTTTTGAATTAACTTGACTGGTTATGATTCAATCAGATTCATATTGCGATGTTTCCTCAAGTTCCTTGAATTGTCTTGTATCTTTTAATTTGAATATTTCTTCTAGTTTGTCTTCATTGAAGGTGCAAACACAAGAAGGGGTTGAATTGTGTTTGTCAAACTTGATAACATTTTGCTAATTTGATGAAGGTTGGTTGGTTTTTATGAATTACTTAGATAAGAAGCAATCGAATTTAGAGGTAGCAAGCAACGAAAACATAAATAATTTGACACATAGATTTATCTTAGTTTACTACTAACTTCGAAACACCTAATTCACCGCCCCCTCTTAGGTGAGCCTTTGTACTAACAGTTTCCTCCAATTTTCCTTCTCTAATTTTTGCACACTTTATGAAGCCATTAGTGTAATCAATTGTTCTCATAAAACACCTTTGTTAATATCAAATACAGAAAAAGAAATTATTCTTAGAATCAACTTGGTTCCAACAATCTCTCCATTTTTGATGATGACAAAACAATACTTTTGATAATAATTTATTTAACCAAAAATAAAGTAAAACAACAAATAGAAATGCAAATAAAAATCATGCAAAAACACTAGCATGAAAATACACAAACCAACATGGCTCTTCCTAACACATAATAGTTATACTGAACCTCTTTCTACAGGCATGCATAAATTTTATCCGAAATTGTACTCAATTCTCTTTCTCTCCCTGATGTCATTAGACAAATATAATAGAAGTTTGAATGGCAATTGACTAATGAGTTAACACCATTCGATAGATTATAGTCACCAAGAAGAACAATTATGATATATAGATAAGAACAATTATGATATATAAATAGTAGGTTTAGATTCTTCTTAATAAATTCAAATCTTTCTTCAACTAGTGGTTTAGTGAATATGGCATCCTGTAAGACCCATAGTTTTAAATTCTAATTTATGTATTTTGGTGTTGAACTCAGAAGCTTTTTAGCTAGTTATTGATATTTTGTGAGTTTAATGCCCAAAAATATCTTTTGATGCCCCGATTAAAATTATGCATTGATAAATAAATTAGATTAAGTACGGTGAATCTTTTATCGGCGAATAATTTATTTATGTTACAAAGAATTTAATTCTGGGAAGTTTGGTTAAAACTATCTTGGGCTGCTGAAAATTGTATCTGTCAATTGAGTTGCGATGAGAGTAGATATTTTTAACAAAAAGTGGTTTGGGAAGTGATGGGTTAAATGGTAATTTTATGAAATATCTAGATATTTTTAGATATTTGTTATATATATATATATATATAAAGAAACAAAAGAAAAGGAAGGAAAAAGAAAGAAAATGAAAGGAAGGAAAAAGAAAGAAAGGAAAATAGAAAGAAAACAGGAAAAACAGTTTCCTCTCCCAGTTGCTCGCGAACTCCATCTTCTTCCTTCTCCATTCTTCTTCTTTTAATTTTCTTTTACTTCAAGAAAAGGAACCTAAAGCTTGGTGAGTGAGAAGATAAGCATTTCTCAGCTTCATTCTTCTCCTTTGATTCAAAAACGGCGAAAAACGGTGTTGGTGTTTTCAAAACCGTCAAAAACCAACCTTCACTTTTCTTCTAGATCTAATCTTCGTTTCGAGAATTGATAGAAAGGAAAGTTGCTCACCTTCACGCTACGGTGCTAGTGAACCAACTTTGGAAGCGACATCATGAACAAATTTTTTACCAAAATTAATTACGGTACCGTAATTGAGTGTTAGAGCTATCATTAAGGGAAAGGCTCCTTCCAAACTTTTAGTTTGCATATAGGGACTTATTTGTGGTTGTGTGGAAAATAAATTTGTTGGGTTTGAAGTGTAGATTTGGGGAAAATGAATTTAATGCTTTTATGGGTGAAAGTTTGGAGTTGGGTTTTTGGTGAAATTGATGAGTGTTTTCATGGAAAAGGAATTTGATTCATCTATGTGTGTTGTTGAGGAAAAGAATTTTGAGTGTTTGAACTGTTGTTTGTGAAAATTAGTTTGGCATGTGTTTTGTTTGAGTTTTGTGGAAATTTGTGGTGATTAATGATTGACCTTGGGGTGGATTTTGTGGTTTTTGAATTGATCGATATTAATGTAAATTGTGGATTAAATTTGATGTGTGTGGTGGAAAATACATGTTTGACTATGCTCTGTATGGAATTTGAAAATCATTAGAGTTAATTAATTATTAAAAATGGGGAATCTTTTAATATCTGCATTTACTTAATAATTGTCGTGAAAATCGTTAGAGTTAAATGATTATTAAAAACGGGGAATCTTTTAATATCTGCATTTACTTAATGATTGTTGTGAAAATTGTTAGAGTTAAATGAGTATTAAAAATGGGGAATCTTTTAATATTTGCATTTACTTAATGATTGTAGTGGATAGAGTTAGAGTATGCTCATGCATTTCATTGTACTTGGCGACCGTATGGCCCATGGTAATAGTGGTGACCAGATGGGCCACGAGATGATTCCATGTGACTTGTTGGTTCATCTTATCCTTGCAGGGATTGTCACATCGTGTAAAGTCTGGGATAGATCGAATGCACATTTTTGGTAAATCGTGCTGACCCGTGATAGGTGGCACCTCGATAAATAGTACTTCGGTCTGTGGTAGGCGGTACATTTACAATTTACGTTTTTAGTAAATCGTGTAGACCCATGATAGATAGCATCTCGATAATTTAGTACTTCGACTTGTGATAGGCGGTACAATTATGATTTACGGCCCTTCGAGGAGGGTTTTGGTTTGGAATTCCGAGTCCGTGCATTTTGGCATATATGCATTGCATTAGGGTGCTTGACACACGAGTCATGTTTGATTCACGATTGTGATTGAGTGTTTAAACTCAAGTGGTTGCTGTGGTCATGCCATAATTGCTAAGTGTGAATGTTTTGGATTTGTGTGTAAGTGTGATTGATTGCAAAACCTTTTCGAAACTTATGTTTTTATGGTGATTGTGCTATAATTTCAAAATGTGATTGTTTGGATTTGTGTGTAAGTGTTGATTGATTTCAAAACCCTTTTAAAAGCTGAGTTTTGCTATTTTTCTACTGTTTTCTGATGTGTATTCAAATACAGAAGGTCGTATTCAAATACAGACATCCTATTTTACCTACTGACTTATGTGTAGTCGAATACAGAAGGCTGTATTCGAATACAGACATGTTGTTTTTGCTGCTAACTTATGTGTAGTCGAATACATAAGGTTGTATTCGAATACATAAATGTTGTTTTTGCTGAAACAACCTTGTATTCGAATACAGAGATGTTGTATTCCAATACAACAGTGCAGTTTTGTTAAAAACTTCATTTTTCAACTTAGTTTATGCATGTCTAGCATATGGAAACCCTTTCAAGGTGCATGATAAGTTGAAAAGTTATTTTGTGCATTTAAAAACATAAATGTTATGTGTTAATTGTTAATTTCGGTTGGTGACCTTTTATAACTATTGTAGAAATCTAGGCTTTTCCCTCATATGAGAACTAAGATCTTCCCACCGGTTAGTACTCTGTGGATGAGAATGTAGTTGGACACACTTGACTGGAGCTGTGTCACGAGAATTTTGCAGGGCACGTGAAGATCACCTGGGATGTATAGTTTTTTTGTAGATTGATCATATTAGGTTGACGTATAGGGACTAGATATCTTTCTTTTTGGGTTGTGTTTATTTTAATTTGGAAGACTGTATCTATACCAATATTGTCAGCTTGGCATTTTATTTTGATGGGTTCCATGTACCACTCTTTGATGTGACGCGGGGAGGTTAAAATTCTCAGGGCAGTGCTTTTGTACAAGTGTCTGCCAAGAACACCTAGGGGTATGAACTATGCTTGATAGGTCTCATAGCCCTGATGTATTTTGATGTTTAAAGACTTTGGATTTCTGTTTCAAAAACTATTTCCACTGCTTGTAAATATTATTGAATGTGGTCATTGTGTTACAACTTAAATATTTATCTAAGAGTATTTATTCCTTCATTTCTGAAATTCAATTTTTGGTTTTTTTTTCTTTTTATAAAAAAAACGGGTTGTTACACATCCCATTGATGTTTAGTGTCTACATACTGGATATTTAACACAACTTTTTGAACATAGTCCTTAATAATCTGATGTTTTATTTTTATGTGTTTTGTCTTAGAATATTGAATTGAATTCTTAGTTAGACAAATAATAGATGTATTATCACATAACATGGGAATGTTACTCTCAATTATTTTTTCGTCCTTCAATTTATGTTTCATCCAAAGCAGCTGAGAGGTGCATCTTGTTGCTAAAATATGCTCAACTTCTGTTATTGACATTGCAATTGTGCTTTGTCTTTTGTTTGACCATGAGATCAAATTTTCACCTAGGAAAGTGCAATTTCCACTAGAGTTTTTTCTTTCAAATTTGTCTCTAACATAGTCCGCATCATAATATCCTACTAACTTGTACTCAGTTCAAAACTTATAGAACAAACCAAGGTAACAAGTAATTTTGAGGTATCTAAGGATCCTCTTAGCAGCAGTTAAGTGGGATTGCCTTGGATCACCAGAAATCAGGCACACACACAAACACACTAATTAAAATATCAGATATGGAAGAAATTAGATATGGAAGTGACCATAAACTTCCTCTCTATTTTTTCTTGTTAACTTTCTTTGTTGATTCATATTTATCAAGTGAGCAAGTGGGATGCATTATGGTAGCCATAGGTTTGGAATCATTTGTCTTAAATTTGTTCTGATGGACATAAGTCCTATTCTAATTTTGTTGAATTTGAATTCCTAAGAAGAACTTCAATTCCCCCATATTACTCATTTGAAATTTATGTTGCATTAACATAGCAAAATATTTGCAAAGGATGCTATTAGTAGAACAAAATATAACATCATCATCATACATCTGAATAACAAGAATGTTACTATTTTTTGATTTCTTAAACAA
This sequence comes from Cicer judaicum, assembly GCA_037974835.1. NCBI lineage: Eukaryota > Viridiplantae > Streptophyta > Magnoliopsida > Fabales > Fabaceae > Cicer > Cicer judaicum. Next base: position 5,692,847 of record JBBPBS010001045.1, on the reverse strand, counting down.
AGTGGTGTCAACCAGACCTTTATCAAAACCATTTTCAAGTAAGAATTTACTTAACCTATCATACCAAGCTCTAGGTGTTTGTTTAAGAAAATATAATGATTTCTGAAGCTTAAAGACGTGATTAGGAAACTCTAGATTTTCTAATCCCGGAGGTTGTTTTAAATTTACTTGTTCGTTAATGTAACCATTTAAGAATGCACTTTTAACATTCATTTGAAATAAAGTAATATTATTATAAGCAACCAATGGGGGTATGATACATATTTCTTCTAACCTAACCACTTGAGCAAATGTATCAGTATAATCAATAACTTCTTGGTGATTGTAACCTTGTGCTACCAATCTAGCCTTGTTCTTGAAAACTTCTCCTTTTTCATTTGATTTGTTCTTGAATACCTACTTGGTTCCAACGGGTATCTTATCCTCTGGTATGGGTACTAGATCCCAAACATCATTTAATTGAAATTCATTCAGCTTTTATTGCATTGCAAGTATCCAACCATTATTTTCCAGTGCTTCATCAACAGAGTAAGTTCAATTAAGGACAACAAACCAAACATAGATGTATCTTTCACTGGTGATCTGGTCTTCAAAGGATCAGTTGCATCTCTAATAATTAGAGTATTTGGATGAGATGACTTGTACTTCCATCTCATTTTAGCTTTTGAATTAACTTGTCTGGTTATGATATGAATACATTCATATTGATATGTTTCGTCAAGTTCCTCGAATTGTCTTGTATCTTCTAATTTGGTTGTTTCTTCTGGTTTATCTTCATTGAAGGTCCAAACATGAGAAGGTGTTGAATTGTGTTAGCCAAACTTGATAACTTTTTGCTAATTTGATGAAGTTTGGTTGGATTTTATGAATTACTTAGATAAGAAGCAATCGAATTCATAGGTAGCAAACATTGAAAACCTAAATAATTTGACACATAGATTTATCGTAGTTCACCACTAACTTTGCTACATCCAATCTCCTCATTTAGAAGGATTTAATCCACTAATTCAAAGACCTTAAATTACAAAACACCTAACCCTCCAAGTCAAACTTTCCATACAACCTAACAACCTTAGACTTTCGAGGAACTAACTACCTTGGCCGTACAAGCTAAGTCTTCTCCTGGAAACCCCAAATTGAAGAAGGAACTAAACCATTATCTTGTTCGATACAAAAGATTGGAATTTTAAATGTTTGCTTCTAACAAAATTGATAATAATAACAACTCTCACACTCTAAGAGAAAACACTTAGAGAATATTTCTCTTTCAAACAAGTGTTTCTCTCTTTGAACTCTAAGATGAATTTGGAATTTTGAGCTTGAGTTCTTTTACTCTTTTATGTTTTTCGATGATCTTCTCCTTCAAGCAAAATTATCAAATTATAGTCAAAATTAGGGATTCAATTTAGTCCTTGTTTAATTCTGAATTGTATCTTGTTCAGTTTGATTATTTTTCTAATTTGTTTAGATTGAGTTTGTAAATTATTCAGATTGATTATGTTCATATTTTATTCGTATTATGTTTGTAAGTTATTTAGATTGAGTCTGCTCATATTTTGTTGTAGATAAATCTTGATCAAATCTCTTCAAATGCTAATAAGATCTTCTTCAAATGTTGATCAGATCTTCTTAAAATCTTGACCATATCTTCTTTTCAACTTGGTTAAAAAATTTCTTTAATTATAAATATGAATCAAATCTTATTTTACATTTTTATCAATTATGAATTTGAATCAATTCTTATTATAGATTTTCTTCAAATATAAATCTGAATCAAATCTTACTTTAGATTTTCTTCAATTATAAATTTGAATCAAATCTTATTTTAGATTTTCTTTAAAAAAATTATAATATTCTTTTAAACTCTTTGAAGTCAAATATATTATTCTCATAAAATGTTTTGGTTATCATCAAAACTCAGTGTAAAATCAACTTGGTTCGAAAGTTTATCGTTTGATTTATAAGTTTTGTTTGGTTCCATTAAACCTCAAATATTCTAAACTTCCTTTGACTTATTAAGGTCAAGCTGTTTATAATCAAACTTAACATGTATTGACTCCTCAACTAGGCGAGTCTCCTTGTTGATCTCTCTATAAGCTATGGATCTTTCGAAGTATCCATGTAAGGTGCACTTTTGTGAACGACGGTCAAACTTGCCAAAGTTATCTTTAGTATTTAAGAATGTAACATAAGCCATTGATTGCTTCTGCCCAAAAATTGCTTAGCAACATTCTTTTGGTACATCATAATGCGTACCATTTCTTCAAGAGTATGATTCTTTCTTTCTACAACACCATGTTACTGAGGTGTTCTAGGGGATGAGAAATTGTGCAATATGCCACTCTCTTCACAAAATTGCTCGAAAAGCTTCTCCTCAAACTCTCAACCATGGTCACTGTAGATAGTTACTATAGAGAATTGTTTCTCATTTTGCAGTTGTTTGCAAATGAGAGTGAACACCTTATGAGTCTCATCCTTATATTTAAGGAACTTAACCCATGTTTGTATAGAGTAATCATCAATAATGAGAATTCCATACTTGTTTCCATTCAATGAGGCAGTTTTAACTAGACCAAAAAGGTCAAAGTATAAAAACTCCAAAGGTCTTCTTGTGTTTACAATATTCTTTGATGCAAAAAAATCTTAGTTTGTTTCCTTGCTTGACAAGCCTCACAAAGAACTTGAGATTTGGCAAGCCTTTACCAAGTTGGAACTTGTTAAGAGATTAACCTCAAATTGGCATGGTCTAATCTCTTGTGCCAAATTAATTTCTCATTTCTCACAAACACAAAGCATTTGACCTCACAAAGAACTTTTGATTTGAAGTTGAGATTTGGGCAACCTCTACGAAATTGGAATTTGTTTCATTTTGAGATTAACCTCAAGTTTGCATGGTCTAATCTCTTGTGCCAAATCAGTTTCTCATTGCTCACATACACAAAGCATTTGACCTTTTGTTCTGCCAAGTTAAAAAGGTTGGTTTTATAAAGGTTTCCTTGCCTTTAGCTAGTAAATAAAACAAAACCATCATTTTTACTTATAGCTTTACATGAATTTTGATTAAAGGCTATAATTTAACCACTATCACTTAATTGACTTATACTAAGTTGGTTATGTTTTAGTGCTTTTAATAATAGTACATTATTTATAGAAGTTAAAGGAATTTTATCAACTATGTTGTGTCCAATTATTTGGTCTTTCTGCTTTCCTCCAAAAGTGACTGAGCCTCCACTGATTAAAGTTAGATCTTGGAACATAGACCTTTCTCCCATCATATGTCGCGAGCATCCACTGTCCAAGTACCACGAATGGGGTTTCAACATGGTTGCTGAGAACATCTACAACATAGACAATTTTATCTTTGGGTACCCACATTTGCTTGGGGCTTGGCTTGTTATCCTTGAAAGGTTTCTTATCTTTCCATGTGGTTAGCATATGACAAGATGTTTTAGAGTAACCTTTCTTGGAGAAAAAATTACATACATCATTAGAACGAGTAAACTAGGTTCAGCTGTTGTTTCTTGAAATCCTATTCCTCTTTTAGCATTTCTACTAACACCATAAACCATAAATGCAAGCTTACTTCTTTCTATACTATTAGCAAGAAAATATTGAAAAGCTACTTCATATTTGTGAGAGTTGCATGACACATTATCAATAGATTTTGAACTATGACTACTTTTCAAAGTAAGGTTTTTAGTCTTATGTTCAACAACATTAATTTCTAATGTATCAATTTTATCATTCATATTTTCATTTATTTTCCTAAGAGTTTTCAACTTCAGACTTATATTTTAATTCTTGTTTATGAAGCCATTTATAAATGTAATAAATTTAGAGTGGGTTAAATCAAAGAGTACCTTAACTACTTAATCTATAGATTCATTATTTGATTCAGAATCTGAATCAACATTACGTTAGCCATTAGAGCCATATTGGCTTGTTCTTCGTCTATAGAGGATTCATTAGAATAATCCCAAATGACCAACAAAATGTTCTTCTTTGGCTTTGAATATTTCCTCTAAAACTTCTCTCTCTCTCCAAATTTGGACATTCTGACTTGACATGTCCAGGTTCATTATATCCATAGTAGATGATAATTTTCTCATCGTATTTTTCATCATTTCATCTATTGGACTACTTGGAACCTTTTGAGGGATTGATTTCCTCTTGTTGTGCCACATCCTCTGAATTCTTTTACGTATGAAGGCAAAATCCTTTTCCTTTGAATCATTATTCTGATTTTCTAAATCATTATCCTTTAATTCTACTTATTCTTGCAAGGCTTTCTTCTACTTGGATTTCAAATTCAAAGTATTTTTCCTCTTCTTATGCTCATTTTCTTCAAACTCAAATCATGTGATCTGAGAGGGCTGATTAACTCTTTTAATTTAAGAGTATTCATATATTTTGCTTTCTGAATGGTAGTGATCTTAGGTCTCCATTTTCTGAGCAAACTTCTTAGTATCTTCTTAACATGATCAATAGTTGCATAGCTCTTGTTACATACTATTAACTCTGAGACATAGGTTTGAAATCTGGAAAACATAGTCTCAATCTTTTAGTCTTCTTCCATATGAAACGACTTATACTTTTTTACCAAACGATTTTCTCTTACCTTTTGAACCTAATTTGTTGTATCCTTGTTTGTGCACTTGCTTAAAAATCATATTATTGTAAATGCTATATGTCTTCTCCTTGTTTGTGCACTTGTCAAACTCCTTGAATGTGATTGTATTTATCATAAAGTTCTAGATATATGATGCATCTTGTACATCTTCTTCTGATCAACATTCATATCCTTTCTTGGAATTAAAGTACCATCTTATTTTGTTGGAGTAGTATAACCATCTTCCACCAAGTCCTAAAGTTCAGGATCTTGTGAAATAAAGAAACTCCTCAGCCTGTCCTTCCATTACTCCAAAGTTCACCATCAAACAGAGGTGGTATGCTGATGTTTCCTCTAGTAGCTTCTTCATCGAACTCGAACATGTTGAAACCTATGATCTTTCCTCAAATGATATAATGTGCTAAGCCTTTATACCGAGCTCTGATGCCAATTGAAGATGTGGAAACACAATAATCGAGGTTGAGTTGTGTTTATCTAATTTTAAAACTCTTTTCTTATTTTGAATTATGATTATGATTTGCTAACTTAAATTTTTGGACTAATTAGATGCAACAATAAACAAATAGAGCAAAAATAAATATAAAAAACTAGATTTTATCCTGGTTCTCCACCAACTTGGTAGCTACAGTCAATCCCTTCACATATAATAATTTCTAATTCAAAACTTGAATTACAACAACACATGTTCCTACAAGTCAGTTTTCTCAAAATAACTAGAACATACAGACTTTTGGAGGAAAACCATACTTTGATGTTACAAGTCAATTTTTCTCTACACAACCTGAGATCCACAAATTTTTAGAGGCAAACTAAAGCCACTACTGAGTTGGGTTACAAATGGGTGACATTGTTTTTGTTTTTCTTCTTCTAAGCAAATTTGCTACAATGATTTCACATTTACAATGAAGCATTAAGCACTAAATAATATAAAGTTGAATAAGTGTTTTTCTAGAACTTAAAACCCTAAACTCTAAATAAATAGAGAAAATTGAGCTCTTGAGGTTTTCTAAATAACCTTGGTTTTAGGATTTCTGAGTTTGAGTGTTCGTCTTGTGTTTTCTTCTTCAACCTTGATCCACTATTTATAGATAAAACTAGGGTTCTTCAATTTATTGTTGTGTTTCTGAATCATATCTTAAATTCACCTTTGTCGACAAAGATTTCATTCAAATATAATTCTAATTGATACGCTGTTGATAATTTGACCTAGGCAATTGTTTATTTCCCAATATGATTTGGACATTTCTTCTATAAAGAGATTATTCATATTTATTCAGATTGCATTTGCAAACTGATTCATTTCAGTCTTCCTTCATACGCTTGATTGCATTTGGGCGGGAACAAATTTGGGCTTGTTCCTTGACCTTTAGAAGTAAGAATATAACTAAGTTCAATTCAATATTTTTCTTAATATATTATATCCTTTGACCTTCTGTTAGAGCTGTTAACTATTCTCCATTAGAATTATTGACTTTTATTCTTCACATTCTTAACTTGATTGTTGGAATCAGATGTTGTAATGATTGAACAACCAAAGTTAGAGGCACATGCAAAGTTGCGTGACATAAAATTATTGACATGGGAAACTTTACTTTTGTTTCTTTATTAGAGTCAGTGAAACTTTAGAGCGTGTTGCATATCAGAGGCAACACTCTAGAATGAGTTGTAGTCTTATAGTTAGTGGAAGATATGCTTCAGGTGCAAACTTGGATTGCTTCAGACTTCATAGGCATGCTCAAAAAAAATTTCATCAGAGGTATGCAAGTATTAATAATCATCAGAGGCACGCTGAATCTTCAAAGGCATAATGGATGGAGGGATGTCCTAATTATAAGAAGAAAAAGATAAATAAACGTCAATGAACTCATTAGTTGTAGTAACTTTTTTAATATTATTTCAAAATATACTCTCATAGGAATTTGTGAGACATTTAATACATCGACTATTTTTCAAAATACAAACACTTTTAATGATGATGCAATTCAAACATAAATAGATACTAAAAAATTTAGTTCTTTTTATAACAAAGACAAAAATTCCAAAAGTTCTCTTATAACAAGGAAATGAGATAGTACTCAATATGCCCCCTTTTGATAAGCACTCGTCGGGTGTTTCACATATATTAAGAAAAATTATTGGTGTAATTATTGTGTATATTATGTGTGTTGCTATTACTAAATTTCTCATTATGTATAGATGTATTTAATATCAACTTTTACATTCTAAGATAAATTAGTAGTTGACAACGCCTTTGGACTTATTGTGACTCTTTGTTGATTATCCTGTATTTCATTAATTTTAATCTTGAACTTTTGAAGTTGAAGACTAGATTGTTGAATTGTGTATTCCATAAAAGACAAATGCAGTTCCACATTTTTTTTCTTCATATTTCTAGAGAAGGCAACACGTCTTACAAGCTTATTATTGTTGATTTTTATACTCGTTTTACTTGGTGGAATTTACCACCTTGTGGTATTGGGAATTACTTTTACCGTAATCGATATAGCCTTCTATTTTTCACTTTTATTAATGCTTCCTTTAGGTCCTTCATAATGGTTCACTTCACCTTGATATTCCTTTGTGTTTTTCAGATGAATTTTTAATGAGTAAATGTTGTTCATCCATGTTTCATTGGGTTTTGGCCTAGTCCCCTAAGCTTTTTATATTTTTTATTCAATAAATTTTTTAGAGTGCTGCAAATGACAGGTGGTAGTTTTGGGATGTCAATATAGTTGGGATGTTTATTCTACCATGTGATGTCTTTGTATTATAATTATTGCATAAAAAAGATAAACTAGTAGTATTAATAGAAGTAGATTTGGAAAAAGAACAATAAATACAACTAGTAATTTGTATAGGGTTTATATTTTTTATTCAATAAATTTTTTAAGGTGCTGCAAATGATAGGTTGTAGTTTTGTGATGTCAACATAGTTGGAATGTCTAGTCTACCATGTGATGTCTTTGTATTGTAATCCTTGCATAGAAAAATATAAAATAGTAGTCTTAATAGAAGTGGATTTGGAAAAAAAATAATAAATACATCTAGTAATATGCATATGGTTTATAGTTTTTATTCAATAAATTTTTTAGAGTGCTGCAAATGATAGGTGGTAGATTTGCGATTTCAATATAGTTTGGATGTCTATTCTACTGTGATGTCTTTGCATTATAACCCTTGCATAAAAAACTATAAAATATTAGTATTAATAGAAGTAGATTTAGAAAAAGAATATTAAATACAACTAATAATTAAAAATAATTTTTTAAATGGGTGCTTGTAATTAAGGATAGAGGGAGTATTTGATTAGAATAATTGGGTAAAACTATTATTCTCTCTTTTTTATTACTATTTATTTCGAGCAGGAAGAAGGGAGAGATGAAGGTTTCATGATCTCCCAAGAATTTTTAGGTTCATTTGAGTTATATAAAGTCAATTACTATATGGTTATACTATTATTAAAAAAAATTTACATAAAATAATATTTTAATATGAATTTTTTTGTTATAAGTCTATTTGATTCATAAAATTATTATAAAATAGGAATCTTAATGATGTATTGTTTATTTTCGATATGTTCAAAACTATATTGCCTGAACTTCACACATTTATGGTCCACGAGATAACTCTTTAGTGTTACATAATATTCATGTTTTGTTAATGGTTCAATGAATATTAATTTGTAGCCCACCATTGATTGTGAGATACAATAAGTAGTTAATTTAATATTCAGATATGTTTTGCTTTATTTTTAATTAGTTTAGTACACATAACTCGTATAGAAAACATATCTAAAAAATCTTTTTTTAATTTTAATCCATTCAAAAATAATAAAGACTTAAAAAATAATAAATTATTAATGTTTATCTTAGTTTTGGGGTCTATTAGTTGTTCGAAAATATAGTGCGTAGGTGTTAGAACAGTACAGTGTGCGTGTGTGTATTTGAAGAAAATAAGGGGACGGTGTTGGGGTCGGGAGCCGAATACGAAAGGGTTTTGCTGTCAGTCAGAACGTGTTGTGTTTGGAACTGTCAGCTCTTTAATTCGCCTTCACTCCGTTCCTTTTGCTGACACTATCACGTTATTGTATTTTCCGTATTGAAACCAACAGCAACAAGTAGGTGCCGAAAATGAGAGAAAGGGAGTGGTTCATTGTTAACGTGGATGTAGCTCAAGATTTTTGTTTACTTTGATGGATATTCATCTTATCCTTTTGAGTGGTTTTTGAATTGCCTCAATTCTCCTTAGTTTTCTTGATATGGTTTGCAACAAATTTAACCATGAATTGAAAATCTATTTCATGAGTCATCACATGGCTTTTGCCACTAATTGATTTCTAGAAAAAGGTTCTATATCACTTTCTGCTGACTTCTTATTTGAACTTTGTTTTGAATTGGATCAAGCCCATTCATTGTGCACTTCATCCATAAGGGACCGTTTACTTATATAGGCTTACAATGAACCGAATTAATTCAAAAATAATTTGAGATTTGATTTGATAATTAACTCGTTGAATTTGTTTGATGAATCAATTGAGTCAAACTGAAGTAGAAATTAAATTCGTTAAATAAATGAGTTGACCTTAAACTATGTAGTTCGACTAGTTTGATTCATAAATCCATTTGAAATATATATATATATATATATATATATATATATATATATATATATATATTTATTGGAGTTGTACATAAAAATTAGTTTAGGTGTAAATATGGAAATGCTTGAAGAAGATTAAGTTAGAAGATTTATATCAATTATTATCGATTTTAAGATAGCATACTGTATGAGTAAGTTAGATATAATAATATGAGTATTAATTACCAAGTCATTATATATCAATAAGAAACATTACAACGAGTATTTGATAATCTACAATCTAAGAAACATTTTTAACCTAAAGAAGATTGATGAAAATAGATTTGATTAAATTTGATTTATGATGTTGGATATTATGAAAATCGATAATCAACATAGTTGATCATCATAATGGTCATGATACTCTCAATGATCTTCATCATTCAAAAATAAATTTTCAATCATGAATATCTTGATGATAAGAATTTGATACAAGAAAATAATATTTCAAAATGTTTAATGTATCAAAAGAAAAAGGTAATGTTCAAAGAAGAGTTATGACAAAGTCATGGACACATCAAAAGAAAAGAATGAAAAACCTATTTGTTAAGAGTTGTTAGAATTGATGTAAATCAATCAAATTGTTTTTATACACTTGAATAGATGTAGGATTCAAATTGTATTATCCTTTCAAGAGTATATAACAATTGAGTACAATGATAACAGTCTAGTATACTTTCAAGTAAAGTAGATAACTTTTCTCAATTATTTGACAGTGTAAAATATGTACTTGAAATATGAATGTAAGACTTTGAATAATTCAGAATATTTCAAAAAGTTTGTTCAAAGTTGTTCTATGATTGATGTAAAGATTGTTAAGTTAAATTTGAAACTAAGAAATATTTATACTCCTTAGACATCACTTCAGATAAGTGGCAATCATTCCTAGAGACTTGATGAACATATGCAATGATCCATATGGAATATGAACTAAACATTTGCATTGTTTCGTAGTTGTATTTGGCTACAGAATGAGTGTAGTCGAGTACACTTATGTAACATTCAGTTTTATTTGAAAATTTCAAGCTTGTATTCGAATACAAATGACTTAATTTTGCCACTAACTTTGTTTTGTATTCGGCTACATCATCTTGTATTCGAATACAAAAGTGTAGTTTTAGATACTGACTTAGTATTTGTATTCGGCTACAACATCCGGTAGTTGGATACATATATGTAGTTTTTATAATTGACTTGAATCTGTATTTGGCTACAACATGTTGTAGTCGAATACAACTTTGATTTTTTGTCAAATACATGATTTTCAAACACTGTTCATACATTTTGACAATTAGTAAATTATTCTGATGCCTATGCTAAAATCGAAGGTTCTTATGTGCATTTTTAATATACCAATATTGGATTTATAAATCAATATTATATTATAAGACTTCTAGCATATTGACCATAGTTGACTTAATTGTTGACTTCTTTTTGAGCTTGCAACTTGATCACCTTCCTTGGTCTTTGTCTTCATAAAAAATGTAAGTATTTTTCATTCTTCCCCTTTTTGAGGATAATAAAAAACTGAAGTAACAATATCAATTATAAGGAAGGGGGTTTGAATTATAATTGCCTTATTCAATATTCCTATTTAAAAATTGAAAGTTAAACTCAAGATTGATCTTGGTTATAAACGAAGATTAATCTTGGTTTGTGTAAAACAACAATATCAATTTTATCAATATAAAAATTGATTGTAAAGCATATAATAAATAGAGATGGAGATAGAAATATCTCACAAGCATATATTCTGGTTCACCCAAATACGGGTTACGTCTAGTCCTCACAATTGTGAGATTTTCCACTAAGTTTTCAAGCCAAGATCGTTCTTGGTTTTCACGGATCAATCTTAATCTTTACACAGTTTCTACATTTCTACCTAGAAAGGATTTTTCACAGGTTTACCTTACAATTTCATAAAGGATTTAGCAAGTTACCTTTCAAAACATGAAAGAGATTTTTTCAAATCACTAAAGATTATGTTAAAAAAATAACCTTGAGTTACAAAGTGGTGAATTTGAGAATGTTTAGAATTTGGGTATTTACTCAGCTCTTGTTTGAGAAATAGATTCTATAAATAGAACTCAGTTGTTACTGATTCTAACACAACACAAAGATTAAAAACAACAAGCTTTAAGAATGATATTGAGACACTTGAGTATGATTGAAATGATTGATGCTTTGCTTGGCACTTTGAGTTGTGTATCGTTTTTCATCTTGAAGCTGCATTTATAGACTTCAAGAGAGCTTGAGACAGCTCATATGTCCGTTGAAATAGGGACAACTTTCATGAAATAGTGGTTGGATAAAGTCTACCAAAAAGCAAGAGTGATCAAAATTGCATTCAAGAATGTTCTTGAGATCCAAGATTGTTCTTGAAATTTAATTGTGATGAACTGACTTGTACTTTCTGATTGTGTCAGTTGTATGAGTTGAGTGCTTGCTTTTCAGTCATGTGTGCTGGTCTAGGAAAATACAATAAGTAGTGTGCTTTCCAGCTTGTAGCTTTTTACTTGCACTTGCCTCATTTGAAGAATGATCTTGTTTTATACTTTTAATGAAGCATGTATTTGATTCTTTGAATTCTGGAACAAATACGACTTAGATTGATCCTTGCATATTCTAATAGAAAATATGAGATGAATAATGTTTCTAGGATCCAATCTTTTATTAGGCAACTGATTATTCTTATTTCTGCAATAAACGAAGATCGTTATTCGTTTCTCAGCAATAAGTCAAGATCGATTTTCGTTGTTTAGAACTACTTCAAGATCAATCTTCCTTTTCCAGAACTGCTTTATTTGATTTTAATGAGATCTGATTTGTGATGTTTGATACGTATCTTGTTTTAACACACTCAAAAGCACATGTTAAATACAAAAACATTTAGAAGAATAATGAGAATTCTTAATTAACTTTTTGTTTGTTTTCATCAAAACATTTAATTGAGATTTTGTCTCAACAATCTACCCCTTTTTGATGATGACAAACATGTTAATTTAGATTTTTATTTTGATTCTAATTTTAATCATAGAGAGCTTTAAAAGCTCCCCCTCATAATATGCTTCAGATTTTTGAACCAACATAAAATCTAAACATAAAATCTAAATTAATTCCCCCCCTTTGTCAACACAAAAAGGCATCATACTTTTCCATTCATGTTTATTGAGCATGCCTTGTCGATGTACCAATGTTCTTTCTTGATTATTGGATGATGTTTCTGTATCACAAGTTAGTAATGATTTTGGTACCCATATTTATTTGGGTCCTTGATGGTTAGTATATCTTCTTTCAGAAGATTTTTTAAAACTTGATCTCTTTTTAAAATAGCAAGTTGACTCGAAGTAGCCTTTCTTGGAACAATAGGAACACTTTGTTGTTGGTCTTGGAGAAGTTTTCAAAATCTGATTTTTAAACGACTTTGAAATTGATTTTGATGAAAATCTAGATCGTTCTCCTTTTTCCAAACTTGCTGGAGAAGGATCTGTTTTTGTTCCAGAATGTTCTTCATTTTGAGAACAACCTGGAGAACGTTCTTCAGTTTGCAGATTTTTCAAAATTGATTTAGTTTTATTTGCAGAACGATCTTTCCTTTTAAAAAACCTTTTGCTTTTAATCTTTTCATCTTTTTTCTTAAAGTAGCAAGCAAATTCGAAATGTCCAAGTTTCTTACAATATGAGGATTTGGTTTTATATTTTTCTTTCTTTCTTTCTTTCTAGAACAAAAAAGTTTTCATACATTTATGAATTTTTCAGATTCAAGATTTTCGAGTTGAGATTCTTTCAGATTTTGAATGATATCTTTAAGTTTATCATTCATAGCATGAATTTTCTCTTTCTCTTCATTTTCCTTTTTTGAATGAGAAAATTTGTATCATTTAGCAAATTGTCAAATTCATATTCCATTTGTTTACATACAAGATATGGTTCATAATTTGTTACCTTTGTATCTTCAATGTTTTCCATCAAACACAAGTTTGCTTCTTCATGTTCATCTATTTCTGCTTCATCAGAATCATCCTAGGTTGCCATCATGGACTTCTTTTTGAAGGGAAATTTCTTTGGCACCTTTTTGTTTAATAGACATTCAGTTTTGTAATGTTCTTATTTGTTGCAGCCAAAGCAAGTGATTTTGCTTTTATCTATTTCAGTTTTGAATTCCTTTTTATCTGAAAATCCCTTTATGATTTGATCCCTTCTTATCGACATTCTTTGTATCTTTCTTGTAAGACGAACTATCTCTTTATCAACATTTTCTTGTTCGATTTCTTCTGAGTCCTTATCTGTTTGTAATGGTGTACTTTCTTGAGAAGCTTTTAAAGCTATTGCTTTGGCCTTTTTGATTGGTTTGTCTTCTTGTAGCAGCACTTCATGTGCTCGTAATGTTCCAATCAGTTCCTCCAGTCCGAGTACGTCAAGATTCTTGGTCTGGCTTATGGGTGTCACCATGGTCTCCATATTATTGGAAGACATCTCTTGATCTTTCTGCATCTATTGTGTACTGAGCATGCTTTCCCTAAAGAGCGCATTTCATTTACAATAGTTGTGAATCTTGAGTATATCTCATCAATGGTTTCTCCTTCATTCATTTCAAAGAGTTCAAACATTCTTATACTTATATCAATCCTTGTTTCTTTCACATGGCTTGTTCAATCGTGATGAGTTTGTAACATGTTCCATTCTTCTTTAGCAGTTTTGTATTCATCAAATCTTTCACATTCTTTTTTGCTCAAAGCACATGATAAGAATAATTGAGCTTTAGAGTTTAGGAGTACCTTAGATTTTTCTTCTGTTGTCCAATTTGCTTCTTTCTTTTCAGTAGAGGTTGAATCATTTTGGTCGACTCTTGGTATGAAATCTCCATCTGTAATGATCTGCCACATTCCTGTATCTTGAGATTTCAGAAACAGCTGCATTTTTCTTTTCCAGAAATATTAGTCTATGCCACCAAAGTAAGGTGGTCTATATGATGACCCTCATTCACCAATGTACATATCTTTTGACATTTTTCTTCTAGATCTTTTCTCTAACACTTGTTAGGTGTTCAACTTTTGAGACTGAGCTCTAATGCTAATTGAAGTAACAATATCAATTATAAGGAAGGGGGTTTGAATTATAATTGCCTTTTTTTCAATATTCCTGTTTAAAAATTGAAAGTTTAACTCAAGATTGATCTTGGTTAGTGTAAAACAGCAATATCAATTTTATCAATATAAAAATTGATTGTAAAGCATATAATAAATAGAGATAGAGATACAGATATCACACAAGCATATATCCTGGTTCACCCAAAGAAGGGTTACGTCTAGTCCTCACAAATGTGAGACTTTCCACTAAGTGTTCAAGCCAAAATCATTCTTGGTTTTCACGGATTAATCTTGATCTTTACACAGTTTCTACCTTTATACCTAGAAATGATTTTTCACAGGTTTACCTTACAATTTCAGAAAGGATTTAGCAAGTTACCTTTCAAAACATCAAAGGGATTTTTCAAATCACTAAGATTATGTTAACAAAATAACCTTGAGTTGCAAAGTGCAGAATTTGAGAATGTTTAGAATTTGGGTATTTACTCAACTCTTGTTTGAGAAATAGATTATGTAAATAGAACTCAGTTGTTACTAATTCTAAAACAACACAAATATTAAAAACAACAAGCTTTAAGAATGATATCGAGACACTTGAGTATGATTGAAATGATTAATGCTTTGCTTGACACTTTGAGTTGTGTATTGTTCTTCATCTTGAAGCTGCATTTATAGACTTCAAGAGAGCTTGAGATAGCTCATATGTCCTTTGAAATAGGGCCAACTGTCATGAAATAGTGGTTGGATAAAGTCTACCAAAAAGCAAGAGTGATCAAAACTGCATCCAAGAACGTTCTTGAGATCCAAGATTGTTCTTCCAATTTGTTTGTGATGAACTGACTTATACATTGTGATTGTGTCAGTTGTTTGAGTTGAGTGCTTGCTTTTCAGTCATGTGTGCAAGTCTAGAAAAGTACAAATCAGTAGTGTACTTTACAACTTGTAGCTTTGTACTTGCATTTACCTTGAAGAATGGTCTTGTTTTATACTTTTAATGAAGCATGTCTTTGATTCTTCGAATTCTGGAACAAATATGACTTAGATTGATCCTTGCTTATCCTAGACGAAGATATGAGATCAATAATGTTTCCAGGATCCAATATTTCATAAGGAAACTAATTATTCTTGTTTCTGCCCTAAATGAAGATCGTTCTTCATTTCTCAGCAATAAGTCAAGATCGATCTTCGTTTTCCAGAACTACTTCAAGATCAATCTTCATTTTCCAGAATTTTTTTCTTTGATTTTAATGAGATTTGAGTTGTGATGTTTGATACCTATGTTATTTTAAGATACTCAAATGCATATGTTAAATACCAAAACATTTAGAATCATAATTAGAATTCTTAATTAACTTTTTGTTTATTTTGATCAAAACATTAAATTGAGATTTTGTCTCAACAGAAATTTCAAAGCAATGATCATTTTTATTCCCCCCCCCCCCCTTAATGCATGCTTACTCCCCCTAAATGCATGTTTATGCCATCATATTTTGTAAGTTTGAAAACCTACAAATTCGTTAACTACAACAATATACCAATTTTCTCCCCCTTTTGACATGATCTAAAACAAGGAAAAACAAGAAACAAAATACCAAGCATAAAATGTATAGCACATGTAGGGGATATAACATCAACAAGCATAATTTAAATGTTCTTTATTGTTTAAGTTATACATCAACAATGTTGCGAATTTAAATGAAATGTTTGACAATGACATTGAAAGAAATTAATAGAAACTACATATCATCATCTAGTGGGAGGTGAAGGTGAAGGTGGTCAACCTTGACGAACATACCATTTAGTTCATGCAACAGAGATTCATGGTTTTGGTCAATGATGGTTTCCATGGTTTGAATTTGTTGTTGATGGAGGTGTATATAGTTTGAAACTATTCAGTGATGAAGGTTTGCATGGAGTTGAGCTTATCCATGACCATGCAATTTGAAACGTGACCATCATCCAATGTCATTTCTTTTGCATGTAACAGTAGATTTTGACTAGGATTTTCTTTGTGGACATAAGTCTAAAGTTGCTCGCTCCACACAATCTTCATACTTGGGAGCACATTCAAGTCCAACACGTTGTCCTTTGTTGGTGTATACATTACTTCATTGGAAAAGTCCAGTTAAAAATGATCCAAGATCGTGGTGATATCTTTGGCATAAGGCAAACCGATGCCATTCTTGGAAGGAAACAAAATATAACGAACAAAATACGACCAATTGAGATCAAATCCTTCTATGATAAAGTACATAATCAAAAGCTCAAATTCAGTGATTTGTGAATAATTCCCTGCTTTCAGAACCAAAGTGTAACTGAGGAAATAATGCAGAAACCTATTTTCAATGATCAAATTGCCAACACCATACAGTTGTCTAGCAAATTCAAAACCAGCATGTGCCTGTTTTCTTTCCATGGTGTTTTTGTCAAAACGACACAATGATGCCTAAGTTTCTGACCTTCAAAAGATAGCTACTATATTTCTCCAATTGTTCGAGTTTGTAACTCAATGTATTTGTCCTTTACTTGAGACACCAACCTAAATTTTTCCTACTTAAGGTTGTAATAAAATACCCTAAATAAATTAGCATTGGTTGAGCCGTTATAGCTAATGAATGCCTCCAAATGTTGCGACCTAAGTAGCTCAGGAAAATTAAAGGCTGAGAAGGAATCAAGTGTACCATATTTTGGAGTTGTTAGCTTTTTATACGAGCAGTAAGTGCAAAAGCCGCCGATTTCTTCTAGTGAGTGAAGTAATCTTGACAGATCAACAACATTGTCATTTTTAGCCCCCCTTTTTGAAGGACCCACTATAGCATATAAAAATGCTAAAAGTTCATATAATGCTTGCCAAATAAAAATGAAGTCAAAATAAGTCTTAAATCAATCAAGTAATAAACAACTGGCTAAACCATTGATGAACCAATTGAGAAATCGACCATCTAACTCAAAATAAGAATTTCCACTGAGCTAATCGATTGGGAAATCGATTTGGATGAAGGGTTTTAGTGAAAACTGAAATCTGAGCTTAAATCAATCGATTGGGAAATCGATTGAATGAATAATTGAGCCCCTGTGTTAAAGCCAATCAATTTCCTAAGGGCTTTTCGTTAAAACAGTACTCTGGGCTTAATTCAATCGATTGGGAAATCGATTGAATGAATGACTGAGCTCCTGTAATGAATCCAATCGATTGCCAAATCGATTTGAGGAATAGCTTTTAATACAATCGATTTGGGAATCGATTTCCTTGCATGTTTTTCTTAAAACTACATAAACTAACTCAAACACATTCACACACAACTCCAAAACATAACACTTAGCCATTTCCACACAATTACCACAACAACTTGAGTTTCGAAATAGTTTTACAATCAATTACACTTACACACGATTTGTTCCAAAACATAACACTTAGTAAAATCATCTCAATCACAATGACATCTCAAGTTCAAATACTCAATCATACACTTAAATCAAACACGACTCGTGCGTCAAGCACCCTAATGCAATGCGTATATGCCAAAATGCATGGACTTGGAATTCCAAACCAAAACCCTCCTCGAAGGGCCGAAAATCATAATTGTACCGCCTATGCAGGCCAAAGTACCAATTACCGAGGTGCCACCTATACGGGTCAGCACGATTTACTAAGAAGCGTAAATTGTAAACGTACCACCTATCATGGGTCTGTACTATTTACTGAGGTGCTAGCTATCACGGGTCAGCATGATTTACTAAAAGAAAAAGCGTAAATCGTAAACGTACCGCCTATCACAGGCCAAAGTACTATTTACCGAGGTGCCACCTATCACGGGTCAGCACAATTTACCAAAAACATAAATCGTAAACGTACCACCTATCACAGGTCAGTGCTGTTTACCGAGGTGCCACCTATCACGGGTCAGCACGATTTACCAAAATGAAATGCATGAGCATACACTGACTCTATCCACAACAATCGTTAAGCAAATGCAAATATTAAAAGATTCCCCATTTTTAATACTCATTTAACTTAAACGATTTTCACGACAACATTAAGTAAACGCAGATATTAAGAGATTCCCCATTTTTAATACTCGTTTAACTCAATTGGTTTTCACGACAACATTAAGTAAACGCAGACATTAAGAGATTCCCCATTCTTAATACTCATTTAACTCTAATGGTTTTCACGAAAACATTAAGTATACGCAGACATTAAGAGATTTCCCATTCTTAATACTTGTTTAACTCTAATGGTTTTCAAATTCCACACAGAACATACTCAACATATTCACAAATTCAATCCACAATTCACACCAAAACACATCAATTCATTTCTCCACCAAAACCAACCATACACGTATCATCACAACATACCACTCAAACACATCAAATTTCATTTACTCAACATCATACATAAATGAGTTAAATTCATTTTCCAAGAAACATTCATCAATGTCACCAAAACCTAACTCTAAAATTTTATCCATAAAAGCATTAGATTCATTTTCCCCAAATCAACACTTTAACCCTAACAAAATTCTTTTCAACACAACCACAGATAAGTCCCTAAATGCAAACTAAAAAGTGGAAGGAGCCCTTACCTTAACGACAGCTTTAACGTGCGTTTACGATATCGCGAGTAAATCCGGTAAAATCCCCGCTCGCAACGTCGCTTCCAAAGTTAATTCCCTAGCACCGTAGCGTGGTAGTGAGCAACTTTCCCTTCTATCTCTTCGCGAAATGAAGCTTAGATCTAGATGAAACAGGGAGGTTTGTGTTTGACGGTTTTGAAATCCCTAACACCGTTTTTCTTCGTTTTCGAAACAACGAGGAAGTATGAAGCTGAGAAATCCTTGCTTTCTTACCCACGAAGCCTTGGGTTTTTATTCTTGAACAAAAGGAAGAAGCGAAATGAAAATGGAAGAAGGAAGAAGAAGGGGGTTTTCACGCGAGGCAGAGGAAGAAGAAGGAAAATGTTTTTTTTTGTTTTCTTTCAGTTTTCCTTTCTTCCTTTTTCCTTCCTTTCTATTTCTTTCCTTTTTTACTTCCTTTCCTTTTCTTTCTATATATATATATATATATATATATATTAATTATAAATAACAAATATCTCAAAATCTTTAGATATTTATTAAAATTACCACTTCACCCATCACTTCCCAAACCACTTTTTGTTAAAAATATCTACTCTCGTCGCAACTCAATTGACAGATGCAATTTTTAGCAGCCCAAGATATTTTTAACGAAACTCTCTAGAATTAAATTCTTCGTAAGAGATCCACCGCAGTTAATTTAATTTATTTATCGACGAACAAATTTAAGCGGGGTATCAAAATATATTTTTGGGCATTTAAGCTCACAAAATATTAATAATTTGGCTAAAAGCCTTCGAGTTCAATACCCAAAATACACTAAAATACATAAAGTGTAATTTAAAATTATGGGTCTTACAATTTCGAAACTCAAGTTGTCGTGGTGATTGTGTTAAAATTGATAAGTGTTATGTCTTGGAGTTGTGTGTGAATGTGATTAAGTTAGTTTAAGTAATTTTAGAAAAACCTTCATGGCAATCGATTCTGGTAAAGGCCATTCCTCAAAATCGATTTTCCAATCGATTTGATGAGTTACAAGAGCTCAACCATTTTGACAAAATCGATTGGTTTTATTACAGGAGCTTTGCCATTTTGATAAAATTCATATGCCAATCGATTTGGCCATTACAGTAGCTCAGCTATATGGACAAAATCGATTTTGCAATCGATTGGATTTATTCCAAGAGCTCAGTTATTCATTAAATTGATTTCCCAATCGATTGAATTAATCCCAGAGTTCAGATGTCACTAAAAACTTCCATCCAAATCGATTTCCCAATCTATTGGCTTAGTGGAAATTCTCATTTTGAGTTAGAAATTCTCATTTTGGTTCATCAATGGATTGACCTGTTGTTTATTACTTGATTGATTTAAGACTTATTTTGATTTCATTTTATTTGGCAAGTATTATATGAACTTTTAGCATATGGAAAACCCTTTTAAGGTGCATACTAAGTTGAAAGGTTAATTATGCATTTAAAAACTTAAATGTTATGTGTTAACTATTAATTTTGGTTGGTGACCCTTTACAACTATTGTGGAAATCTGGGCTTTGCCCTCATATGAGAGCCAGGACTATCCTACCGGTTCATACCCTGTGGATGGGAATGTAGATGGGGATGCCTGACTGGAGCTATGTTAGGAGGATCTTACGGGGCGCGTGGAGATCACTCAAGGTGTTTAGTTTGTTTTGTAGAATGATCAGATTAGGTTGACATAGAGGGAAAAAATGTCTTTCTTTTGAATTGTGTATATTTTAAATTGGAAGACTGAACCTACACTAATATTGTCAGCATGACATGTGATTTTCGGTGGGTTCCATGTACCACTTTTTGATGTGTAAATACTTTGGATTCATATTTCGAAAAACTATTCCGCTGCTTGTAAATTATATTGACTTAAAAGTCGTTGCGTTATGACTTAATTGTTTATCCAAAGGTATTTCCCTTATTTATTTCTTGGTTTTATGAAATTGTTTTGAAAAAAAAATACACTCTCGCATTGAATATCGGGGTGTTACATATTCGGATACAATAAGAAAAAAATATAATTTTTAAGGTAAATTTTCACTGAAAGGCAATACTTAAAATATATGATCCTGTTGAGCAAGTATATATTCATACACATAAATTTAATTCTATTGACTTTATCAAATAAAGATTCTAGATTTTAAAGAGAAGTAAGTTACAAAGTATCAAAACCTTGTAAATATATATGCTAGTTCATTATGTGTATCCATAAATGTAACTTCAATATTTCCCTTGAGAACATGATGCGCATAAAGTGATGGCGTTTGTCAATATGTTTGGTTTGAGAGTGCATGATTGGGTTATTTGAGATATTGATAGTATTGATATTGTCACATCTTAGGGGGATGCATCCGAGATCAAGTCCATAGTAAAATAATTGTTGCTTCAGCCATAGAGTTTGTGGACAACAACTACCTGCTGCTATGTATTCTGCTTTAGCATTGCTTAGAGCTACACATGCTTGCTTTTTATAGGACCATGACACTAATGCATAGATATGGCAAGTTTTGCTTGTGCTTTTTTGATCTATTTTACAATATGCATAGTCAGAATCAAAATAACTAACTAGATTGCATATACTTCCTTTTGAATACCATAAGCCAACATTGGTTGTTCCTTTCAAATATTTCATTATTCACTTTACTCCTACAGGATGTGATTCCTTGGGATATACCTGAAACCTTGCACATAAATAGACATTTAACATAACATATGGCCGACTGGCCATTAGATAAAAAAGAGAATCAATTATACCTTGATATTTTGATATATTTATTGATTAAACAATTTCATCTTTATCTACATAGGTTTTAGAGCCCATACGAGTTGCAATTTGTTAACTATTGTCCATTTCAAATCTCTTTAATAGTTCCTTACAGTACTTTGCTTGATTCATGAAAATTCCATTTTTGAGTTGCTTGATGTGAAGTCCAAGGAAATAATTTAACTTACCCATCATAGACTTTTCAAATTCTCCTTGCATCATTAATGATAATTCTTCACATATTTTATTATTGGTTGATCCAAATATGATATCGTGAACGTAGATTTGAACAAGTAAAGTGTGACCATTAGTTTTTTTAATGAATAATGTCTTGTCAACTTTACCCTTTTCAAATCCTCGTTCACATAGAAAGTTAATTATCCTATGATACCAAGCTCTTGGAGCTTATTTCAGACCATAAAGGAATTTCTTTAATTTGAAAAAATGTGAAGGATTCTTGATATCTTCAAATTCGAGTGGTTGTTTGACATATACTTTCTCATTAATGTAGCCATTGAGAAAACACTCTTCAAATCCATATGAAATAATTCAAAATCCATAGAGCAAGTATAAGCAACTAATAATCGGATTGCTTCTAACCATGCTACCGGAGCAAATGTTTCATCAAAGTCGATCCCTTCTTGTTGGTTGTATCCTTAAGCAACCAAGCTTGCCTTGTTTCGAACAACTATACCATTTTCATCTAGTTTATTCTTAAACACCCATTTGGTACCAATTATGTGTTTATTTCCAAGATTAGGAACAAGTTCCCATACTTTGTTTCTTTCAATTTGGTTTAGTTCTTCTTGCATGGAAAGTATCCATTGATCGTCCTTAAGTGATTCAGCCTCCTTTGAAGGTTCTATTTGAGAAATAAATGTCATATTCAAACAAGCATCTTGGTGTTTGAGCCTTGTAGTAACTCATTTGTTGATATCACCTATAATGTTGTTAATGGGGTGATCTCGATGATTTTTCCATTCTTTAGGGAGATCATTATGTTGATCTTGCTGCCCAATACCGTCTTCATTCTCTTGAAATTGGTTGATCACATTGGTTGACTTTGCTTATATCATTACTGATAAAATCATCATCATCAGAAGAGAATTTTTATCCTCTTTGAAGGGGTTAATTCATCAAATGATACATGCATAGATTCTTCTATTAACAAAGTTCTTTTATTAAAAATTAAAAATGCTTTACGAGATAAGGAATGACCAATAAAGATACCTTCATCGGCTTTCTCATCGAACTTTCCAAGATTTTCCTTACCATTACTTAGCACAAAGCATTTACCCCCAAAATATGTAAAAGTGAGAGATGTTTGGGTTTCTACCTTTATAGAGTTCATATGTAGTCTTGTTTAGGATTGGTCTAATTATTACTCGGTTGGATACATAACAAGTTGTACTTACAATATTTTCCCAAAAGTATTTTGGTAAACTTGAGTCGCTTAGCATAGTCATTGCAAGTTCTACCAATGATCTATTCTTTATTTTAAAAACTCCATTTTGTTGAGGTGTTCTTGGTGTAGAAAAGTTATGGAAGATTCCATTTTCTTCAAAAGTTATTGAAACAATTTTGGTTACTTGTTGATTTTGGACTAGTTTGGCATAATTTTAAATGCTTTAAAAGCTTCATTTTTATTTGCCAAAAATAAGGTCCAATTGAACCTTGAGAAATCATCAACAATTACTAGTCCATATGAATTTTTGCCAAGACTTTTAGTTTTTGATGGACCAAACAAGTCCATATGCATCAATTGAAGTGGTCTTGATGTTGATACAATATTATTTGGCTTGAAGGAAACCTTAGTTTTCTTACCTTTTTGACAACCATCACTTAATTTGTCCTGAATAAATTTCATTTTTGGTAAGCCTTCAACAAGTTCATGCTTGATTAACTTGTTTAAATGATCCATATGGATATGAAAAGTTTATTTTGTCACCGATCATATGTTTTGAACATCCGCTGTCTAGGTACCGCATATTAGAGGTACTTTGTATGCATTCCTACACAACAAGTTCATGATTTATTAGGTACCCAAAGTGCTTTGGGTCCTTGAGTATTAGTACCTTTCTTGACCCACACATAATGCTCATTTGGAACACCAAAATTCATAAAATGACAAGCATTAGGTGTGTGGCCATTTAGATTGCAATAAATGCATGTAGGAATAGATTTACCTCTAAATTTACGCATATGAGACTTCTCATTGTTGGACTGACCGCTTGCCTTAACAAAAATGGATTTATTAATATTTGGTTTATCAAATTTTGAGTAATGTAACACCCCGATTTTTAAAGCGAGGGTGTATTTTTTTTTTCAAAACAAATTAAAATAAAACAGAGAAATAAATAAGGAAATACCTTTGGATAAATATTTAAGTCAATATAATTTACAAGCAGCGGAATAGTTTTTCGAAATATGAATCCAAAGTATTTACACATCAAAAAGTGGTACATGGAACCCATCGAAAATAACATGTCATTTTGACAATATTAGTATAGGTACAGTCTTCCAATCTAAGATAAACAAAATTCAAAAGAAAGACATATGTTCCCTCTATGTCAACCTAATCTGATCATTCTACAAAACAAACTAAACACCCTGAGTAATCTCCACGCGCCCTGTAAGATCCTCCTAACATAGCTCCAGTCAGGCGTTTCCATCTACATCCCCATCAACAGGGTACAAACCGGTAGGATAATCCTGGCTCTCATCTGAGGGCAAAGCCCAAATTTCCACAATAGTTGTAAAAGGTCACCAACCGAAATTAACAGTTAACACATAACATTTAAGTTTTAAAATGCACAAAATACCCTTTGAACTTAGCATGCACCTTAAAAGGGTTTTCCATATGCTAAAAGTTCATATAATACATGCCAAATAAAATGAAATCAAAATAAAGTTCTCAATCCATCAAGTAATACATAACTGACCAGAACATTGATAAATCAATTGAGCAATCGATTATCTAACTCAAATTAAGAATTTCTACTAAGCCAATCGATTGGGAAATCGATTTCCTGGAGGTTTTTAGTGAAATTTGTACTCTGGGCTTAATTCAATCGATTGAGTAATCGATTTTGTGAATAACTGAGCCTCTGTATTAAAGCCAATCGATTTCCAAATCAATTTTGTCAAATTGGCCAAATCGATTTCCTAATCGATTTTGTCAAATTGGCTGAGCTCCTGTAACTCATCAAATCGATTGGCAAATCGATTTTATGAATGGCTTTTCACCAAATCGATTTCCCTAAATGTTTTTTTTTTCTTTCTTTTGTTTTTCTCTCCTTTTTATTTCCCTTCTTCCTTTTTCCTTCTTTTCTTTTTATACCCTTTTCTTTTCTCCCCAAACAAATATATACATATATATATATTTTAATTATTTTTACAAATATCTCAAAATATCTAAATATTTGTTAAATTACCATTTCACCCATAACACATTTAAATTCTTCGTAACAGATTCACAGTAGTTAATTTAATTTATTCATCGACGAGTAATTCTAATCGGCCATCAACATATCTTTTTGGTCATTTAAACTCCCAAAATATTAATAACTTGGCTAAAAAGCCCCTAAGTTCAATACCAAAATCTACTAAAATACATAAAGTATAATTTAAAATTATGGGTCTTACAAGTAACCAAGACCATTCTTGTCATTGGAATATTTTTGCATCGTAAGAATACTTTCCAATCCAACTTGTCCATTTTTCTATCTTTAAATGACTTTATTTAGTTGGACATATTTAAAAGAAAGAGAATCACACTTATTACATATAAAATTCTATTTTAATTTTTCAGAATCTTTTTTTATAGTGTCAATTTTCTCTTTAAGGGAGAAAATTTGTTTGTTTTGAGTTGACACTGTTTTGTAAAGATTTTTGCATTCCATAGGTAATTCTTTTATTGCATTTTGAGCATCATTACACTCAATAATTAATTCACTATTAGCATTATTACTATGAGAAGAATATTTATTACTAACCTCTTCTTCTTCTTCGTCGGATTGTTGTGATGCCGTCAAAGCAACATTTGCACATTCGTCAATTTCTAAATCCGAGGATTAACTGACTTCATTGTCCTCTCATGCTATAAAACCTTTTTGAATTCTTTCTTCTTGAGAGCACTTTTCTTAACAATCTTTGGACACTACGCTTTTATATGTCCTTGCTTGTCACACTCAAAACAAGCGAAATTTTGATTTGGAATGAAGACATCCTTCTTCTTGAAAGTTTTCTATTTCTTAAAAGTTTTGTCGTTTTGAAGGAATTCACAAAATTTCTTTATTAGAAAGGTGATATTATTGTCTCCATCTGAATTCTCATCATCTATTTGCTCTTTTGAATAAGCTTTGAAGGAAATGTTCTTTGGCTTCTTTTCATGAATTTCATTTTTTTTTTCTAGCCTTCCTAGTTCAATTTCATGTTTTTGAAGTTTTCCGAAAAGTGCAGAAAGAGACATTTTCTTATAGGCTTTTCTTTTTAGAAAGTGTCGTTACTTTAGATTGTCAAGCCCTTGTTAATGATCTTAGAACTTTAAGGTTCAATTAATAATTATTAAATATCTTGCCAAGCACCGTCAAGTGGTATGTTAGATGAGAAAAACTTTTTTGTAAGTCCAAAATAGATTATCCGAGCTGGATTAGAAAAAGTTCATATTGTTGAGATAATTTATTAAGTTTATAACATTTTACCTCAATAGTTCCTTCATGAGTTACTTCAAGAATATTCCAAAATTCTTTGATGGTTTTTCCATGAGACAGACGCAAGAATTTATCCATTCCAAGTGTCGATTGTAACATGTTTTTCGCCTTTTTGTCAAACAAGACTTTCCTTTTGTCATCATTTGTCTATGAGGCTTTTATCTTTATTTCCTCTTTATTGTCGATGACTGTTTTTGCGACATAAAGGCTATTTTCTACTGCATTCCAAATATCATCTCCTTGTGCCTCAAGATATGCCTATAATGAAGCAACGTGGTTTATTGGTAGTACCACCATCTCTAAAAACTGGTTGTGCGTAAGACGTGAATAAGGATCGAGGAGCAAATAACCAGAACCTGTTGATCCCCTATCACACACGAATCAATTAAAATTGATAAAACGTAAATAGAGGTAATAACTCAAGTCATTTCTCAATGAATTCAGATATAATAATATTAACCGAATTGAAATTTGAAATCACAAAGGTTTTTCTTAGTTTTTTATTTTAACAGATGAACAAAATGATTAATCCACTAATTCGAGTTTCAGACCTATCACATATTCTATCAATGAGTTTAATTTCTAACTTGTGATTATATTCTTATTTGACTATAGAATTGATCAAACAAGTCTAATCAATCCTAAGTGAATTCGGTTTCTTTGACTAAATTAAGCATTACAATGATCATAATATTACAATTAACGATCAAGCGTCGTAAAATTATAATTCAATTAAATTAAAAATCGAAACCCAATTCCGTCAAATGAATTTAACTGATCCTATTGAAATTCAATTTAAGAAATTAGAATATCAACATAATAAAATAAAAAAAGATAGAATCATGAAGCGAAATTGACACTGTAACCTAAATCTCTAAGCATTGATGAAACTCTAAACTCGTTGACTAATCTTCTAAAATTAGCCTTCCTTGAAATTAAAATAAAAAGTGTTTATTTGTTGTAGCAATCTAAATCCAAATATTTCATCGTCTACAAAAGAAAGAAAACTCCCAAAATATAGTACTAGATTTTGGGCTTTAGGGTTTAGGGTCTAAAAACAAGTGGTCCGCTATTGAAAATTATTACAAAAGTCCATATTATAAAATCTGCAATTTCGACGCAGTAAACTTTAGAATTGGGCTTTTATTCCAACACAAACGTTGTAGCTCAAACACTTAGCTTTCCAACGCCTACACGTATTTACCAATCCAATATACATAGCTCAAGTTATGGCCTATAGAACGAGAAAGGGTCAAAATGCAAATAATAAAAGTATAATTCAATTTCGACCCAAAGTTTAGAAACAAGCTAAAAATATTATTCTAAGCTATAAAGAGCTTTTAAAATACCAAACTAAAAATTTAGAAATATGTGCCCAAATGCTATGATCAAATTACCCCACTTCGAGCAAAGTAATGCATGCGATTCCAAATATTCTTATGAATGCAAAATGGTGAGAAAAAAAATATTTCTAGCTTAAGGCAATCATGAATAGTTTTTTCATCACAACCAAGGCAAACAAGAGGACAAGTTAACTAAAGAATGCATCATAAGTCATAGAGTGCTCCCAAGATATAAAATTCTCTCAACCACTCAAAGTATTTGGGCTACTTTACACTCAAAGCACATCATGAAAACTAGCACTACCATAGACTTAACAAGCCTCTATAATCTATATTTGAAACACATGCACATAATGATCAAAAGGTCTTTATTTAGGTTGTAACATGACCAAGATAAGGGTGAGATAATCCTAAGGAGACTAGGGCTGAAAATCAAATAGGATAAAGGAGTAATGATTAAGAGAGAAAAACAACATTAAGAACTAACTCAACAAAATATCATTGACTTTTATTTTTCACACTCTCTTTGCTTACAACACAACCATTTTCCTCATATATATATATATATATTTTTTTTTATAAAAAAACCCTCAACTTTAAACAAACAAGTTGAGCACCCCCACACTTATTTAAGTAAAGACTCCTTGATTCTCCAAGATTGGGTCAATTTATTGTTTTTCACTTTAAGGCTTGTAATGAGCTATATAACAAAGAATGGGATAATTGGACTCAAAGGGGCTTAGACAAATGAATAATTGTAGGGTAGACTTATTTGGCTACTATAACAAGAAACAAATGGCTAGATTATTTCAATATATGCATTTGGACAAGAGTCAAGTCAAGTTTTGGCACAACTAGCAATCATGAGTGAGATAGCACACAAGAAGAAAAAAAAGATGGAAAAATATATTTCATTCATAATACAGCTACAAAATTTCACAAAGGTTAATGACTTATCACAAATGATACACAATTTAGCATCTTAATCCAATTTATTTTTCAAGAAAGCAAAGATACTATTCAATCATGCCAGTCCAAAAAACTCACAACATTTACAACCACAAAATCCAATGAAAAAACATGCAGTACAATGTCCATTTTTATTTATTTTTATTTTTCGGAAATATAAAAAATAAATTCCTAAAACAAATAAAATCCTAAAAATACCTCCACACTTAAATTACAAATTGTCCTCAATGAAAGTACGAAGTACAAAATAAGAGTAAGCAAAAGGATCTCCCTGTTCAAACTTCAATGTAGGTTGGCTTTTCAAAGGAGAGTTCTTCTATGGTAGCATCTTCAAGCACAAAGCTCTCATGGAATAGCTTGAGGTGTTGTCCATTTACTTTGAATAATTTCTCGGTATTTTAACTTTTTATTTCCTTTGCACCATGAGGAAAAATGTTAGTAACAACAAAAGGGCCAATCCCATTCGATTGAAATTTCCCATCCATAATTTTCAGACGCGAGTTTAACAATACAACTTTTGGGCCAACGGAAAATTCCTTCCTAGAAATCATCTTATCATGAAAGTACTTAGCTTTCTCCTTATAGATCCGAGAGTTCTCATAAGCTTCAAGGTTTCAACTCTTGACCACCCAATAAGCACGAGGCTCTATTTCCACTGGGAGGTGGCATGCCTTACCAAATAAAATTAGATAAGGGGACATCCCTATTGGTGTTTTGTACCCTGTTCTATGAGCCCAAATAACTTCTTCAAGTCGGTTGCTTCTGTCTTTCCTATTTGGCTGCACCATCTTTTTTAAGATCTGTTTAATTTTTCTGTTTGAGATTTCAGCTTGCCCATTAGTCTGGGGATGATAAGGTGTAGAAACTCTGTGCACAACCCCTTATTTATGAAGCAAAGCGTCCATGGTAAAATTACAAAAATGAGTGTCATGATCACTTATGATGGCCTAGGGTATTCCAAACCTGCAAAAAATATTTGATCTGATAAAACCTGCAACAACTTTAGAATTATTTTGTCCTAGTTGGTATTGCTTCCACCCACTTTGGAACATAATCAACAACTAGTAAAATGTAGACAAAACCTAACTATACAGGAAAGGGCCCATAAAGTCGACACTCCACACATCAAATACTTCACAAAAAAGCATAGGTTGTTGAGGCATCTCACTCCTACGAGTGATTGTCGTTCCTACTATTTGGCATTGTTCATCAGTTTTGTAAGTCTCAAAAGCATCTTTAAGCAATGTGGGCCAAAAGAAACTCGAGTCTAAGACTTTTCTTGTTGTCCGTTGAGGACCAAAATGTACCCCAACTGGAGAGGCATGGCAAAAATGAATAATGGGTTGAGCCTCATGGTGGAAAACACATCGCCTAATCATCTGGTCACTATAGAATTTCCATAGATATGGATCATCACACACATAGTATTTGGCATCACTTTTAAGTTTATGTATTTGTATTATGGATGCATTTGCAGGAAGGACTCCATCGACTAGATAATTAACTAAATCAACAAACCAATGAGTTACCTCATGCAACTGTAGCAATTGCTTGTTAGGGAAGTCATCTTGAATGGGATGAGGTCCTCATCTATTTCTATCGTGCTCAAATGATCTGCCACCAAATTTTCAACTCCACTCTTATCTTCAATCTCTAAATCAAATTATTGGAGTAACAACATCCACTAGATCAATCTCGATTTTACTTCTGGTTTCTTCAACAAGAACTTCAAAGTTGCATGATCAGTAACAACAACTACCTTCAAACCTAGCTAATATGATCTAAACTTATTTATATTTTGACTCTTTCTTGCTCACTAGATGATAACTTGAGCTCTGGATATTGGATTGGCACATATGAGTAGGTGTTAGAAATATAAAATTCTAAGCTACAACCTTTGTGTTGGAAGGAAAGATCAATTCCAAACTTTACTAGGCCGAAATTGCAAGTTTCATAATCTATATTTTTGTAATAATTTTAATTAGCGGGCCACTTGTTTTTAAACCCTAAACCCTAAAATCCATCAACAAGTACTGTATATTGGCAGTTTTGTTTCTTTACTAAGTATAGAAAAATTAGGATTAAAATTGCTACAAGAAATAAATAGTGTTATTTTAATTTCATGGAAAACTAATTTGATAAGATTAATCCACGAGTTCAGAGCTTCATCAAGACCTTGAGATTCAGGTTACACTGTAAATTTCTATTCATGATTATATTCTTGTTTATTTGATTATATTGATATTTTGATTGCTTAAATTGAATTTCAATAGGATTCAATTAATTTATTTGACAAAATTTGGTTTTGGTTTCTAATTTAATTGAATTATAATTTTGCGACGCTTGATCGTTAATTGTAATATTTTGATGATTGTGATGCTTAATCCAATCAAAGAAACCAAATTCACATATGATTGATTACGCTTGTTTGATCAATTCTATAGTCAAATAAGAATAGAATCATACATTAGAAATTAAACTCATTGATAGAATCTATGATAGGTCTGAAACTCGAATAAGTTGATTAATCGTTTGTTCATATGTTAAATCAAAAATCTAAAAAACCCCTTTTTAATTTCAATTTTCAATTCGGTTATTATTATCATAAGTCCTTGCGAAACTATTGGAAACCTTCACAAATTCACACATTAATCACCTTCATTTTGATGAGTATGCTAAAATGAAGGTTTCTCGTGAGTAGTTAAAACATAAATTTTTCGCTAAATGTTAATTGTTAATTTTGGTTGGTGACCCTTTACATTATTCTGGAAATTGGGCTTTGCCCTCAGATGATACCCGAGTTGGTTCCACCCACTGTTACCTTGACGAAGGAAACATCGTTAGACTTCCCTGATCGAGACTTGCTGACTGCTTGGGTATACGACCCCATCTCAAGTAGGGGTACTCATACGGGAAGGGTAGTAAGGACAAGTAGGAAAACTGGAACAGTATACCTCGTGGAGCTCACTCGCGTGAGGATCGACTATCCGATACCCATCAGGATTGGTTCTTAGAATGTGCGGAGCATAAGAAGATGCATAAGATTCCTCAGTTAGAGTTGAGGTAGAGGTTATCGATGGTATTGTAATTGCTAGGGCATGATCAGACTAGTTTAGTTGTATAGGGACTTGATGTCTTTCTTTGGTGGTTGTACTTATTTTATTTTGGGATGACTGTATATATAACATACATTGTTAGTTGAATTTTTAGTGGGTCCATGTTCCATTTTTTTGACGTGACCATGGGAGAGATAGCTTTCTTGGAGCAATACTTTTGTGCAGGTGTCTGCTGAGAATACCTCAAGGGTATGAGCGATATCTGATAGGTCTCACAGTCCCGGTGTATTTTCTATTTGTATACTCTGAGTTATCGTCTCAAAAACTATTTTAGCTACTTTATATATATATATATATATATATATATATATATATGATGTAAATATTTAGGATTCTTGTCGTTTTGTGTTACGACAATTTATTTTTTTATGTTTTTTTTTTGAAAAAAATAAATGCACTCGCACTGTTAAAAATTATGGTGTTACAACATTCTTGCTGAAATCTTTGATAAAACACTTGTAAAAACCTATTTGGCCAAAACAAGAACGAACCTCACAGATGCAAGATAGGTAAATAAAATTATAAATCACATCAATGTTGGCAGGATCCACTTCTATCCCATATTTAGAGATCACATGTCCTAAAACTATGTCTTGTTCAACCATAAAATGACATTTTTCATAATTCAGCACAAGGTTAGTTTCAATACATCTATGCAAAACTCTATCTAAATTGTTCAAGCATGCATCAAATGAGGAACCATACATAGTAAAATCATCCACAAAAACTTCTATACAATTTTCTATCAAATCAACGAAAATACTAATCATGCAGCGTTGGAAAATGCCAACAGCATTTCATAGGCCAAAGGGCATGCTCCTATAGGCCAATGTGCCGACAGCGCAAGTGAATGTGGTCTTTTCTTGGTCCTATTGTGAAATATAGATATGAAAATAACTAGAAAAAACATCAAGAAAAGAATAATGTGACTTACTAGCCAACCTATCAAGTATTTGATCAATAAATGGTAAAGGAAAATGATCCTTTCTAGTTTCCTGGTAAAAAATTAATCATGTAGTCAAATTAAAATTAAATTCATATTGCTACTATTTTGCTACTGTTTTGCTATTGAATATTGCTATTGTTTTGCTACTGAATATATAGTACTGTTTTGCTACTAACAAGGAAAAGTCGTTGTTAGTTACTAGCGTAGTAGCGTGCCGGCTTCACTTTACTTATACCCCTTTCAAATAAACTAACACAATGAAGAACCTTTCTTTTCTACTTTATTCACAATTTTGACTAGAACCTTCTCTTCAATTTTCAATTATTAATTCTGAATTATTCTTCCTTCCAATTAATTCACACTTGCCCACCAAACGTGCTCCACTCTAAAATCCAACTGTATTATATTATTTTAATTACTTAAATTAGCTTGCCTACCGCATTATAGAGGGATTGCAAGAAAACAAACCTTAAAATTGAAGGATTTAGTGCACTTTACAAAGGGATTGCAGGAAAACGAACCTTAAGGAGGGAGGACGAAGACGGCGCAGAGGTGACACACCAAGGATGACGAAGACGGTGCACGGATAGTAGGGAGGACGGCTGGGACAGAAAAAGAAGGAAGATTGATAAAATTAGGGTTTTGTTACTATTTTAAGAGATATAAGGGTATTTAAGTAATTGTATTTATGTCGGGCGGGTGCGGGTGCGGGGCGGATTTGATGAAACCCGCACCCGCCTGTAACTTTGAAAAACAAGAAAAATTCGCACCCGCACCCGCACCCATTAAAAACGGTTTTTCCCCGTTAAATACAAGGCGGATGCGGGGCGGTTCGGTTGGGTTCGGGTTCAAATGCCATGCCTAGTTTTCTTTCCGTGCATGAATGGATACTTTATTTTAATTCAAGATTAAATATATTTTTAGTCTTTAATTTTAAATAATTTTAACTTTAATTTTTATAAATTTTTTATATTATTTATATCTTTACAACTTCTAAAATTTTTAGAAAAAATCCTTATTTTATTTTTTTAATTAAAAAATTGAGACATGTCTAATTTTTATTGATGTGTTACTATAGATTGATGATGGTATGACAACTTTTTCTTTGACTCATTATTTATAATTATTAAAAATATAAAACATTTAATAAAACAATTATTTTATTTAAAAATAACAACCATAAACCATCTTCAACTAAAATTCCAAAAATGCATCTTCAGTCACTCACAGACTCAAAACACACATTCAACTAGACGTCCAAATCTTCATCCATAGAATAACTTTTTTTTTTCTCCATCATTCCAACAAACCCCAAAACTTCTAACAAAACAACAACTGTCACCACATCAAAACCTCGGACTCCTGTTTCTTTTTTTTTTCTCTTTCTTTCATTGAACACTAATTTACACATTAAAAAAAAAAAACACTGAAAATCATAAAGTAAACAACAAATTTACAAAACATCGTATTAATAATTTCAAAATTGTTACATTAATGTTTCACAAATTTTTGAATCTGAAAAAAAAAAAAAACCAATTGTGATGATTATGTTAGTTATTATGAAGAAGATGATTCCACATTACTCTCCTAAATCTGTTGAGTTCATCGAAATCTGGTTATACTGGCATATGGTTATTTCATTATCTAACATTATATGTAGGAAAATATTTGTTGCAAGATGTTACTAGCATAATGGTTACTATTTTATATTTTTATGGGATCAGTATTGGATCACCATCTATTTTATTTGAATAACTATAATTTATGTTTTTATTTATTTATTGTGTGTGACCTATGTTTTATTAATTTATTTACAGATTTGGTGTGAATGAATGTAATCATTACTTTCTTAATTAAATTTTTCATTATTTGTTTTATATTAATTATTTGATGATGTTTTTTATCAAATATAAATTATTTATTTTTAAGACGTTGCTAAATAAATATTTTAACTGGTGACTTAGATGCTCAGGGGTGTGACATTTAGGTTTAACCGTTTAAGCTTACTACCTTCTTTCATTTTGTTTAACTAGAAATGTAGTAAAATGGCGAGTAAAGTTTGAACGTACCTGACCCACTTTTTGACTAATACAATATTAAACAAGATAATTAAGAAAATTAATTAATCATTATTCCTTTGTGTTTGAAGAGTGAATGATAAATTATTAAAACAATTGATCATCTCATGACTCATTTGATTCTAAAACAAATTATTAGGATTGATTTCTATTTAACACTTGATGTGATCATCCTATTAAGACATGAGACGATAAATTGTAGTTGATAAATTTATTAGTTTAATTATATAATTAATTTAGAATTTATATGAAGATTACAATGTTTAATTTAATGTGTGCGAAAGAAGTAATTGCACTAGTAAGATCCAATGAAATCGAACCCATGTGCGTGGGTGTTCTTGGACGAGCATGTCTTGATTATTTCCCATCTCTCTCTCACGCCTATTCCCCTCTTTTATCAACCTCTTAATGACAATTCGATTATGTCTTGGCACAATTAGACTATTGATGACAATTGATATTATTGTCTCAATTCTAATAAAGAATAAAAACGGGAAGAAAATATTTCCCTCTTAACTCCTGCCTCTCCCATGAATGTCAATGTTTCTAATTTGATTTCAATTCAATCACATTTCATTGTTGTCTCCTTTATATTGTTATTGAATACAATTGAAAGAGATTCATTATTATAGTGGGGAGGGAAAAAGTTTAAGTATCAAATGATAATTGAAGACAATCAATTCATGGATAAATCACATAGCTTTATTCAAAATTAAAAATGTATGTAAAAACCTTTTAACCATCTTAACACTCAATTTGAGAAATTCATTATTTTCAAAACTACGATTCCCAGATTTTTTATTCCAATAACTCATATTTGAATGAAAAAAATACCAAAATGCTACTTTTGAAAACAATATACTAAAATATCATTTTTTTAAAGTTATAAGTCGTCATTTAGAATGACGACTTTCTTAAAAAAGCCCAAGTTCCAAATTGTGACTTCCAACATGATTTTTTTTAAAAAAATTCAATTTCAATTGTTTTTTTTAATTTTTAATGGATAACATAAATATTATAAATATATATATATAATTAATTAATATAATTCATAAAAATACATAAAATACAATGTCTTCTTGATGTGGTTGTTGGCTGTCAAAATTAAATTGTTCCCCTGTCATGAACCCGTAAGATTCATGTGGTGTGTGGATAAAAGTGTGAGGATGTGGTACGTGGGTAAAAGTATGAGAAGGCGGTTGAGTGTCAGGAGGTCATGGTATATAATATTGATTTTGTTGTTATTGGTTGAATGGCCTCTATCCTTAGGAAATTATACACAAGATTATTAACCAAATTATCCAATTTCTTCCTAAGTGATGAACTTAATATTAAAACCAACTTGTTTAATTTTAACAAGAATATATTCATAACTTATTCAAAACAAACATTCAAGAACACATGCATTATCAATATAAAGAGTAAAGAGATAGAAAAGTGTGCACTACGAATTTTTATACTGGTTCGACTATCGATTCGATAGTCTACGTCCAGTCCTGAAATCACTCACAGATTTCAGCCTTTACTAGAATTGATTTGAGTATGTTTACAGACTTTCCAACACTTCAATGCCTATACATCTAACTCAACACCAATCTACCACAACAACCAATCTATCCTTAAGAACTAATCGCCAAGCTCTAGCAAGATCAGATTGAGATCTCTTTTAGATGATCACAAGCATCCTAAAAGATGACCACCAGTTTCACAATACTGGATTTCCACACACTTTCTTTTACAAAGACTGTTCTTTCAAAAAGAACTAAAGAAAACTAAGACACTTGATTCAATCACAATGAATTCTCACACTAAGTATTTGCCAATGATAACAATTTCTCTCAAAGTGTATTTTTCGAGTAGCCAAATGAAAACTTTCAGTTCTTTCTATATGTTCTAATTTTTTTTGAAAATTGTGATTGATTCAATTTGTATAGTTTCAGAAAAACTTCAGACAAATCGATTTTATTAATGTGTATTACCAACTCAATCGATTGTCTAATCGATTATCGTGTTTCTTGTTTTTCTTGAATCTTGAAATAGATGAATTAATCGATTTGCTAATTGATTCTTTTAATGCCTATATCAGAAACTGATACTCAGTTTATATCAGAATCGATTGACTAATCGATTATACTTATTTTGTTCAAACAGTGAGATCAAAACAATCGATTACCCAGTCGACTCACTTTTATTGACATAATCGATTTGGCAATGGGCTAAATTCTCCCTGTAACTCAGACATTTATTCCAATATATTTGCCAATCGACTTGACTTGTCTCAGTAACTCAGATATTTAGTTAAAATCGATGTACCAATCGATTATGCAATATGATCATAGACTTAGCCTATTTATAAACAAGACAATACTTTGAATTATCACAAGTGGGTGTTCATAATTGCAATGGGATTGCACAAGTGTTGAATTATCACAATGGGATTCCACAAGTGTTGGCAGTGCACAAGTGTTGAATTATCACAATGGGATTGCACAAGTGTTGAGAGCATTTAACAACATTGCATGTATCACAATTGGTTGTCCATAATTGCATGTATCACAATTGGTTGTCTATAAGTATGATACATTATTTTCATTGCATTGCATTTCATCTCAATCTCAATATCTTACTTTCATATCAATGGCACCAAAAAATATAGTTTTTCTAATTTATTACAATGGTGAAATATGTGAAAGACATATTTCAAAAGTGACGGAAAAAAAGCTATTCGAGTTAATTTTGGATGCAACCTTACCTACTTGAAGAAAAAAAATGAAGCAATGTTGAGGTTAGAAAATCAAAAGGTGTCTAATATAATTTTTCGACACCCTATCTCATTTGGACAAGGCCTAGTTCATTACGAGTTGTTAAATGTTGAAGACGACGAATATGTTGAACTCATGTTTGATGTTCTTAAATAGTGGTTGCAACTCAGATCTATCGAGTTATATGTCACATTTTAGGATGGTAATCCATTATACGATGTTGGTCAACCATCATCCTCAACCACACCTCACCTTGAATACCATTTTCAAACACAAAACACTTATTCTTTTCAAAATTATGAATCTTACCAACCCGACCGACACGAACCCGAACCATACTTTGACTAGGCCGAAACATCTGAACCTGAACTATCTCAACCTGAACCATATATTCCATTAAGTGATATGGCCGATTTTGATCAACTAGAAATAAGTGAAGAGAGTGAAGAAGAAACATACTTTGATGAAGACGAGGACGAGGACGACGAAGATGTTAATGACAATCTAGAGTACGATCCACCATTCCATATGCGTAACCTAAATTTGGATTATGCTTACCAATCCTCCGAATTTGATATGCCATCTAATGAACCACCTCCATTAGATGCATCTATTTAGATTGGAATGAAGTTTAATAGAAAATCAGATTGTCAACTTGCAATTAAACATTATCACATAAAACACTCCCTCAATTACCGTGTAGTGAAATCTGATCAATACAGGTATGTAATTAAATGTGTGAATCCACAATGCTTGTTCAAATGTAGGGTTTCGTTAATTCAAAAAAGTAAGCAATGGGTGATTGGTCGTTTGAAGGGGCCCCACAATTGCGCAAATTCCTCTATGCCACAGGATCATACAAAGCTTGACTCTAACATCATATGTGAAAGCATAAAGTCTCTTTTGAAAGCTGATCCATCAATTAAAGTGAAGGTGATCATTGCACATATTCGGGAACCATAAAACTACACAATCACCTATTAAAAGACATGGATGGCAAAGAACAAAGCTATCGAAACAATTTATGGGAACTGAGAAAAGTCTTACAATGACCTTCCAAGGTGGTTGTTGGCTATGCAAAAATTTCTTCCAGGAACTATTGTGGAAATGGAAGTATCACTTGTATATTCTGATAACACTCTATTACAGGGGTCAAAAATTTTGAAACGACTATTCGGGGTTTTCCCTCCGTGCATATCTAGGTTTCCATTTTGAAAACCATTTGTCTCAATGGATGGAACTTGGTTGTACGGAAAGTACAAGGGGACTCTTTTGCTTGTTGTTGCTCAAGATGGAAACAAAATACAATTCCCATTGCTTATGCACTCGTGGAAGATGAGACAGGGGTGCTTGAAGCTTTTATTTGAAAACTCTAATAAGGTATGTAACACCTCAAGTCGAAATTTATTTGATTTCAGATAGACACGAATCCATTAAGAGTGCTTATAATAATCCAAATAATGGTTGGCATGATCCTCCATCAACACATGTGTACTGCATCCAACACATTGCACAAAGTTTCTTGAGAGAGTTCAAGGACAAGGGACTTCAAAGAAAACTTGTTTGTATGGGTAATGATCTAATTCTTCTTAGTATATTTTCCACTTATGACTTTATCATATTTGATAATTTTTACATCATTTCTTATAGGATATGCATTAAATGAACCATCATTCAAGAATTATCGCAATGAAATCAAGATGGCAAATCCAAAGGCTTCAAGATGGATCGATAATATCCCCCCAGAACAATGGACTATGGCTTATTCTCAAGGTCGACGATGGAGACACATGACAACAAACATTTCCTAGTCTAACAACGCAGTGCTCAAAGGTACATGCAATCTCCCAATCACTGCTTTGGTACAATCAACATACTATAGATTGGGAGTTTTATATGCAGAAAGGGGACAACAACATCAGATATCATTAGCTTCTGGTCGAGTATACACAGACAATTGCATGAACAAGATTAAATGTGAAGTTGGTAAATCAAATACTTACCAAGTCATGCAATTCGACCGAAATCATTATTCATTCATTGTGCATGAAACAGTAAACCCAAGAGAGGTGTGACCAATTGGTCATTTTGAAGTCAAACTTCAAAGAAAATGGTGTGATTGTGGAAAATTTTAGGCTATACATGTTCCTTGTTCACATGTCATAGTTGCATGTTCTTATGCTCGTCAAAACTATTTAGTGCTTCTACCTGACGTGTACAAGCTTGTTAATGTATTTAACATCTACAAAGAAGAGTCTCCACCTATACCTAATGAAGGATATTGGCCCACATATGAAGGTGAAATATTGTATCACAATCCTCAAATGTGGAGAATTAAAAAATGTCGTCCAAATAGTATCCGTATTAGAACTGAAATGGATGTTAAAGAAAAAGTACCGAGAAAAGGTGGATTATGTTGATTAACTGGCCATATTCGAAAACACTGTCCAAATCTTACAGCTAGCTGTAGTCAATTATCATAATTTCTATTTATGTATTTTTATAAATTATATTAATTCTAATTATATATATATATATTATTTTTGTTATTTCAATAAAAATTGAAAGAAAAACAATTGAAAAAAATGTTTTTTTTAAAAAAACCTTTGGAAAATTGGCATTTCGAACTTGGGTTTCCTTAAATTTTATCGTAATTTAAAATTTTTATTTATCTATTTTTATGAATAATATATATATATATATATATATATATTACGTTTGTTATTTCAATAAAAATTAAAATAAATTTTATTTAAAAAAAAAACCTTTGGGAAATCAGCATTTCGAACTTGAATTTCCTATAATGTTATTGTAATTT
>JBBPBS010001045.1:5612408-5652030 GCA_037974835.1 Cicer judaicum | reverse complement strand
TATATATATTACTTTTGTTATTTCAATAAAAATCGATTTAATTTTTTTTAAATAAAAAAAAACCTTTAAAAAATACCCATTTAAAACTTGGATTTACTAAAAAATATTGTAATTTAAAATTTCTATTTATTTATTTATATGAATTATATTAATTAATTATATATATAATATTTATGTTATCTATTAAAAATTAAATAAAAAATTAAATTTTTATTTTTATTTTTAAAATCATGTAGGAAGTCGTCATTTCAAATAATGCTTTATAACTTAAATAAAAGAGACATTTTAATATATTATTTTTAAAAGAGAGTAGTTGAGTATTTTTGTTTTAAAAAAAAAAATATATTGATAAAAGATTCCCACGATTCCCATTTTTCACTCAAAACAGATTTTTCTAATAAATTTCCGCCCAAATTATCCTTGTAGCTTATCATGAATGAACCAAATTTTAGGTACGATAGAAAAAGTGGAAATCACGTCCCAAAATGAGTTCTAAATTCATCAAAGAAAATAGCTGGAAAACAATATACACGTCATTATTCCATGAACAAACTCTAGAATTAGATAGAGAATTTATCAAATTCATCAAGAACTACATGTATGCTAAAAGTTCAGGCACTAAAACAAAACTTGCTTTAGCTCTCAAAACAAGTGATAATGTCCTAGGAATAGAAGAAAGTATTTTGTTTTGGAATAATACATTGTCAGAATTAGTTTTAATCGGAAGTAAAAACAAAAAGTGGAACAGTTGATTCCAGAGTTTTGTGATTACATGTTTAATGTTACAATATAAAATTAAAATGATATATCTAACACATTTATTATTATTTGTGTCACCATCAAGTAAGGGTAGTTAAAAGCTTAATGTAAAATGAACCAATGCAAAATTTTAAAAAAAATCATAGTAATTAAAATGAAATAAAAAAGACACTTTTCTATTTAATAAAATTTTACTTCACAAATAAGTTGTTTGAATAATACTTAATTGTTGTAATCGCTAAATTGACAAAATTCTTACTCGTTAGAACAATAAAACCAATTCATTTATCTATAGGAGTAACTTCTTATACTAAGTCTCATTGCTCATCCATGTCATAACAATAGTATTATTATACTAGTTCACTGTAAATTTTTGCTATATTTAGTTTTCTATTTATAGTGAAAATTTACTAATGTTATTATACTAGTGTCAGATTTGGGTTTAAAATCGCATACCGACCAAAACCCTGGGTGGTAATACCTTATCGACTTTTGTCTATTTATGCAATCGGTTTTGTCGGGTGACGGGTTTGACGGATGAATGGATTGGTTGAGGCGGTTCTAAAACAACCGTAGCGTTTGAATACAAATCCAGAAAATATAAAACATAAATAAAGCTTCTTCGAAGAAAATTAAATCCAGAAAATATAACTTTCAACAAAATATACAAAATACATAACAGAGGTAGAAAATGCCTCAAACAATTTTTTTTTATAGAAATAGATCGTTCAAAAAACATACAAAGGCATCAACTTCTTGGTTGTTCACAACTTTGATGGTGGGAATGGAAACTGTAAGCACTACAAAACGGTGGAGGAGAAGTATGACGAGTGGACGACGTCTAGGGAAGGGGATGGATATGGTTGGAGATGGTAGGATGAAGAAGATGGTAGAATGGAAAAATGAAGATGGTAGAACGGAAAAGATGAAGAAATGTGAGAACAATGGATTTAGAATTTTTAAAGTAATTTAATAAAATTTCAACTTCATATAGAGTAGGGCTGGACATCGGCGGGTATGGGCGGTTATGAGCCAAAAGCGTGAAACCGGCCCAATCTACGGGCAGAATTTAATGGCTCAATTTCGTTCATTTTTTAAATCGGATACGTCGGGTGTCGGTTATGTATGGGTGGGTAAAAACGGGTTGAACTTTATTGGACTTTTTTGCTTTATTTTTTAAAAAAAAATTATTGAACCTTTTTTTACTTTTATCTAAAAGAAAATCTGATCTTTCATAATTTATTGGCCCAACCTACCAATTTGAGCTTTATATTTTTGTGATATGGAGTGCTACTGCTACTGTGTATTTTAATTTTACATATCAATATATAATATAAAATTAATATTATTAATATATAATATAAAAAAATAATAATATTAATATATAATATAAAAATAATGATATTAACATATAATAGAATTCGGTCGGATTCCAGTACTGACGGATTCAAATTATTCATTCGAACCCGACCGGGTAAGCTCATATGAATCCTTATTTTTCAGCCACTCAATATATATAAAATAAAATATTGGGGGGCCAACATAAAAATAAAATATTTTCAACTAATCTTTATATTTGTTTTGGTGTTGTGGTAATTCTAATTTTTAGATGATTAAAAGTACCCAGTTCAAATCCAAGTATTTACAATTTTGTCAACAAAAAAAAAAAAAACTATATTTACAATAAAAATAACAAAAATCATTATCATAAAGACTTGAACTAGGGACATGAGTTTTATGAAAATCTCCATTATCACTATGTTACTC
Source organism: Cicer judaicum (assembly GCA_037974835.1). Taxonomy (NCBI): domain Eukaryota; kingdom Viridiplantae; phylum Streptophyta; class Magnoliopsida; order Fabales; family Fabaceae; genus Cicer; species Cicer judaicum. The sequence continues at coordinate 5,649,504 of JBBPBS010001045.1, read as the reverse complement.
CACAATTTGATATTATTAGCAAAACATTGGTTATATATACCATATACTATAGATAAATATTATTTTAGGTATACCTATTTTTACCAAAGAAGAAAATTTTGGGGTGGTTGTTGTTGGTATGATGGCCTCTATTCTTAGGATGTTTTATACAATTTTGCTAGCAGGGTTATCTAAATTTTTCTTGAGTGATGAACTTAATATTAAAACCAACTTGTTTAATATTAATTCCAATTCAACAGTTATAGAGTCAAAAACTTATCAAGACAAAGATTTAAATACACATGTATTTTCAAGATAAGAGTACATATACAATACTTATTCAAAAGATTAATCAAGACATAAATTCACAACCAAACATTCAAGAATAAATATTCAAGATCAATATAAAGAGAAGAGAGAAAAGGAAATAATGCACCAGGAATTTTATACTGATTCGGCTATCAGTTTGATAACCTACATCCAGTCCTGAAATCTACAACAGATTTCAGCCTTTCACTAGAATTGATTTGATTACTTTTTACAGACTTTCCAAAGCATAAATTTGCATTTTAGTATCAGAGCATCAGCACAATCTAAATTTATTCAGATTTCAGTATCAGAGCATTCAGAGCAAATTGGCAATTTACAATTTGAAGTACAGTACAACATCAACATAATGTATCATAGCACAAATTTAAATTCATTCACATTTTAGTATCAGAGTACAAGTGAGCACAGGTGATTAGAGCATAAAACCAATAGATCAGAGCAAAGTTAAACACAATTAAATTGGATCAAAGTTAAACACAGTTAAATTGGATCAAATTCTCCCCCTTTTGTCATATATTCAAAAAGACAATACAATTGCAAGATATACATTGAAAACACAGAAACATTGCAAAAACACCAACGAAAACAAAATCCTAACAAACTAATCTATGGTTAATCCTCATTATCACCAATGGGAGAGGTAGAGACTGCTGTATTAGCTTCAGCAAGTGTGTCCTCACCATGAGGTTCAGTACTATCAAGGTTAGTAGATTTGTTTCTTCAACTACCTTATTGCTAATGTCAGCTATGTCTTCAAAAGACATATTGAGACCCAGATGGCTTTGGATAACATCTACATCTTGAACAACTGAGTTGAGAGCTGCTTGGAGTTTCTTAAGTGCGACTTCCACCCTAGCATTGTGGGCAGCCTGAGACTCCATAAACTCCAACAACTTAGCTAAAACCACAAATTGGTTTTCAGCTGGCTCAAGTTGTTCAGCATTTGGTTGAGGTCGCGTCCAAACACCATTAATCCTTTTCAATTGCATCTGATTAACAATTGATTCTCCAAAAGTTAGAGTGGTTTTGGTTGATTCTTCATTGACAAAAGAAATTTTAAAATGTCTCAGAATCTTGGTTAGTGGTTGGGGGTAGGGAAGCAGCAACTTTCCTTGTGCTGATTCTAACATGTTCCTCAGAATGATCCAAGACCAGCTCATCTTGAGCTCCTTGTATAGTCCCCACAGCAATATGATATCCAGCTTTTGCAAAACAGCATGATTGCCTGATTTAGGTACCAACATCCTTGTCAGCACAAACATCAGCATTCTATGTTGGACCTTCATCTGACCGATTGGGAGAGATATCTGTTCCTCAAATCTTTCGATCATCAGGTCTTGAATTGTTGTGTGTTTGTCTACTGATGTTTCCCATTCATCATCAGCAGAATTAGGATCATTCATGCCATCAATAGATTCTCCATAAAAGGGCAGTCCTGTCAGCTTGGAGAACTCTTCAAAGGACATATAAATTTTCTTCCCTTTAACTTCAGACTCAAAACCAGTGTCTGTGAATTTGAAGTTAGAGTAGAAAGATTTAATCAATTTTGGATAGGTTTCTAGCAAGCAGGAACGAAAATCCACCAAACCATGAAATTTGAGGTGGTTTTGGAACGTGAATCCGTTTGAATCAAAATAAGCAAAATCCAGAGTTCTTGCTTGATGGATTTTTCTTTTTTGAAATGCAGGGGATAAAGCAAAGTCCTCAGGTTACCTTTAGAAGACTGAGGCTTCTTTGGTTGAGGAGAAGAAATGGGTTTCTTCTTCTTTTGTGTTGGCTCTTTCATTGCATCAGCCATCAGTTTTTCAGTTTGAGGCTCCTTCCTTTTCTTTGTTTTGCCTTGATCAATGGCAATGGCTTTCCCTTTGTCCTTTGCCATTATCTTATGGGTTGGAATGGACACTCTTTTTGAAGTGGGTGGAGGGGAGGGGGTTCTTCCACTTGAGGTTGATGAAGGGGATGGTGATTTGTAAGCTGTTTGTTTCACTCTAGCCATTTGATTTAGGAAGTTTCAGAAGGTTTAAGAAATTAGAGAAAACGCAGAGAGATTTGAGAAATTTGGAGAAAATGTTTTGCGAAATCGATTTAGGATTTTTAAGTAGTGTGTTCAGAATCGATTAGCCAATCGATTTTTTAAGTATTCGCACACGTACGTCGATTGGTCAATCAATTAGGTTATCGTTACTGGGGGGAAGTGAAAAAGATTCAATCATCATTGCCTCCAACGGCTAGTAAATTTTTGCAACAGTCATATTTCAAATCGATTCCCAAATCGATTTCTTTAATGACTGAGTCGATGTCCAAATCGATTTCCATATCAGTTCATAAAACTTCTCATGTCAACATCGACTTCCAAATCGACTTAATAATTGACTCAATCGATGCTCGAGCTGGAGTTTGGAAAATTTCTCACATCTTGGATGTCTGGGAAACTAAATCGATTATTTAATCTGTTCTTTAAACTATTTTCCAATACTTCAATCGATTTACCATTCGATTGATTTGATGACTACTTCAGCCTTTACTGATGTCAGGGTGTACAAATCGATTATGCAATCGATTTTCGCGTTTCCTACTTTGACAATTCAGGCACTGGGTAACATAAATCGATTATGAAATCGATTTAGTAATGCTGATTTCCTAGTTTGTCACAGGATAATCGATGTCTCAATCGATTATTCACAGGGATCATACTTCAGCTTGATCAATTATTCAAAGTTTCATTCTAATATAAAAGAAATTTTCTTTGGGTAAAGCTTTGGTAAAAATATCAGCTAATTGATTAAAACTATTAATGTAATCAAGCATGATATTGATCCCTTGAAATGATGTCTAATCTCAATATGCTTATTTCTAGAGTGCATAACATGATTTTTTGTAATATTTATGGCACTAGTATTGTCACACATGATTGGGACAGTTCCAAGATCAACACCAAAGTCAGATAGGTGTTGTTTCATCCATAAAATTTGTGCATAACAGCTTCCAGCAGCTACATATTCAGCCTCAGCTGTTGAAAGTGCAACACTATTTTGTTTCTTGTTGTGCCAAGATACAAGTGAATTCCCTAATAGATGGCAAGTACCAAATGTACTTTTTCTGTCTAATTTGCAACCAGCAAAATCAGAATCAGAATAACCAACAAGAGTGCAAGTTGATCCCTTAGGATACCATAAACCTAGATTTTTTGTTCCTATTAGATATCTAAAAATCCTTTTGACTACACTTAGATAGGATTCCTTGGGATTAGCATGATATCTAGCACACATGCAGACACTAAACATAATGTCAGGTCTACTAGCTGTAAGATATAATAAAGATCCTATCATGCCTCTAAACATGGTCATATCTACAGATTTTCCCTTCTCATCTTTATCTAAATGGTGTAACACCCCGTTTTTCAAAGCGAGGGTGTATATTTTTTTTTTAAAAGAAATTAAAATACAACAGAGAAATAAATAAGGTAAAACCTTTGGATAAATATTTAAGTCATTAAAATTTACAAGCAGCGGAAAAGTTTTTCAAAATATAAATCCAAAGCATGTCCTGATGTCAACAATAGTACAGGTACATCCTTTCAACTTAACACAAAGGTAGCCCAAAAGAAAGACATATGTGTCTTGAGTGACAACCTAGTCTGATCATTCTATACATAACAAAAACCTATACGCCTTGAGTAATCTCCACGCGCCCCGTGAGATTCTCCTAACGTAGATCCAATCAAGCACTCCCATCCACATTCCTGTCTGGAGGGTACGAACCGGTGGGATCATCCTGACTCTCATCTGAGAGCAAAGCCCAGATTTCCACAATAGTTGTAAAGGGTCACCAACCGAAATTAACAATTAACACATAACATTTAAGTTTTCAAATGCATAAAGTACCCTTTTCAACTTAGCATGCATCTTAAAAGGTTTTCCATATGCTAAAAGTTCATACAATGCTTGCCAAATAAAAATGAAATCAAAATGAAGTTCTCAATCCATCAAGTAATACATAACTGACCAAAACATTGATAAATCAATTGAGCAATCGATTATCTAACTCAAAATGAGAATTTCCACTAAGCCAATCGATTGGAAAATCGATTGCTTGAAGGTTGTTTTGAAAAATCTGAACTCTGGCTTAAATCAATCGATTGGGCAATCAACTGGGTAATCAACTAGGCAATCAATTGACAGCATTGCTGAGCCACTAACTTACTGCCAATCGATTGGGCAATCAACTGGGCAATCGATTGGGCAATCAACTGACAGCATTGTTGAGCCACTGACTTCCTGCCAATCGATTGGGCAATCAACTGGGCAATCGATTGGGCAATCAACTGACAGCATTGCTGTTAATGCCAATCGATTGGGCAATCGATTTCCCTGCATATTCTTCCAAAAATACATAAAATAACTCGATCAAATTCATACACAAATCCACATCTTAACACTTAGGACTGATAACGCAATCGCTACAACAACACGAGTTTCGAAATAGTATTGCAACCAAACATGCTATCACCAAATTCCAAAACCTAACACATAACACTTATAACACAATTACTACGACCTCATGAGTTTCGAAATGGTATTGCAATCAAACATGTTATCACCAAATTCCAAAGCATAACACTTAACACTCATAACACAATACTACAACATCATGAGTTTCGAAATAGTATTGAAATCAAACATGTTATCACCAAATTCCAAAACATAATACTTAACACTTATAACACAGTACCCACACGGACAAAATGAACCAACAATTCACAATTTAACTCAAAACGGTTTTCACAAACACACATTCAGTAAACAAGACATTAAGAGATTCCCCATTCTTAATACTCATTTAACTTAATGGTTTTCAAATTCCACGCAAAACAACTCAACATATTATCAATCCACATCAAAACACATCAATTCATTTTTCCACAAAATCCAACCATACACATATCAAATTCCATCAGTATCAATTAAGAACACGTCAAAACAACGAACACAAATCAACACAATCCACCACTCAAACACACAAGTTTCATTTACTCAAAATCATACATAAATGAGTTTTAAATTCATTTGCCACGATTCATTCATCAAGGTAACCAAAACGTAACTCTAAGATTTTACCCAAATAGCCTTAGATACATTTTCCCTAAATTAATACTCCAACCCTAACAAAATTCTTCTCCACACAACCACATATTAGGCCCTAAATGCAAACTAAAAGTTTGGAAGGAGCCCTTACCTTAACGTTAGCTTTAACGTCTATTTACGGTGCCGCGGGTAAATCCGGTAAAATCTTCCGTCCGCAACGTTGCTTCCAAAGTTGGTCCCCTAGCACCGTAGCGTGGTAGTGAGCAACTTTCCCTTCTATCTCTTCTTGAAAGGAGGCTTAGATCTAGATGAAACAGGGAGATTTGAGTTTGAATCCCTAATACCGTTTTTCTTCGTTTTCGAATCAAAGAGGAAGAGTGAAGTTGAGAAATCCTTGTCCTATCACCCACTATCAATTTCGAATTCAAGGAAGCAAGGAAGAACGAAAATGGATGAAGATGGAAGAAGGAGAAGGATTGGGTGTTCACACGAGGCAGAGGAGGGAGAAGATAGAAATTTTCTGTTTTCTCTCCTTCTCTTTTCCTTTCTTCCTTTTTCTTTCCTTTCTATTTGCTTTCTTTTCAATTCCTTCCCTTCCTTTTCTATATATATATATATATATATATATATTAATTATGATTAACAAATATCTCAAAACCTTTAGATATTTATTAAATTATCCTTTCACCCAAAATGCATTAAACTCTTCGCAAAAGATTCACCGCAGTAAATTTAATTTATTTATCGACGAGTAATTCTAATCAGGCATCAAAATATCTTTTTGGTCATATAAACTCCAAAATATTAATAACTTGGCTAAAAAGCCCCTGAGTTCAATACCAAAATCCATTAAAATACATAAAGTATAATTTAAAATTACGGGTCTTACATTACTACCCCCCTAAAATTAGTTTCGTCCTCGAAACTATGCGTCGATAAATAACTCTGGGTGTTGTTCTCTCATCTTGCTCTCTAGTTCCCAGGTCGCGTCTCCAATAATTGGGTTCCAAATCACTTTAACCAACGAAACATCCTTGGTCCTGAATCGCTTAATCTTTCTGTCATTAATTCTCACAGGTGGTACTTCAAACGACAAGTTATCCTTTAGCTGGATTGTGTCTAGTTCGATCACATGAGATGGATCTGCAAGATATTTCCTCAATTGCGACACGTGAAACACATCATGGATATTGGACAGTATCGGAGGCAATGCAATCCGATAAGCAATAGGCCCAATTCATGGAGAAATATGATATGGTCCAATGAATTTCGGAGTCAACCTCTTCTATTTCAATGCTCTACCAACTCCAGTAGTAGGTGTGACTCTTAGAAACACATGGTCACCCTGTTCGAATTCTAACAGTCTGCGACACTTGTTCGCATAACTCTTCTGACGATCCTATGAAGTCTTCATTTTCTCCTTGATCTTCCTTACCTTAGCTATAGTCTATTGCCCCATCTCTGGTCCGACAATCATATTTTTCACCATTCTTATACCAACACAATGGAGTTTGACACTTGCGCCCATATAAAGCCTCATATGGCGTCATTCCAATACTTGCGTGGAAACTTTTGTTGTAGGTGAACTCAATCAACGGAAGTACATCATCCGAACTTCCCCTATCATCTAATACACATGCTCTCAACAGATCTTCAAGGGACTGATTTGTCCTTTCAGTCTGTCCGTCCGTTTGTGGATGGTAAGCTGAACTCAATCGCAGTTTCGTTCCCAACGCTTTGTGCAATGCTCCCCAAAAATGTGATGTGAACTTCGGATCACGGTCTGATACAATACTCGATGGTACCCCGTGTAACCTCACAATTTCAACAATGTAAATCTCTGTTAGCTGATCTACCTTATAAGTGGTCTTTACTGGCAAAAAGTGTGCGGATTTAGTCAGTCGATCCACTGTCACCAATATAGAATCATTCTTTCTCCTCGTTTTAGGCAATCCAGTTATAAAATCCATGGAAATGCTGTCCCACTTCCATTTAGGTATATCTAAAGGTTGCAACATCCCAGCAGGTCGCTGATGTTCCACCTTGTACGGAACATCCATCTAGCACCAAACCTAAACACTATGTATGACACCGACACATTGAGTACAATGTATCATTACCTAATGATAAGACTTTCAATCCATACCAAGAATGACTTTGGGTTATTGTAGAGGTAAACAAATCAAATTAATTGAGAAATCTCTATTATGGACAATTACTTGGCAATGTAAACATGCAATATTTTCAGTCAAAGTCTTAGCAGCGTAAAACAACCAAATCAAAAGGGTAGTGACGACGCAGATAACTTCCAACGATTCATACAATCCATAGTAATGAAGGAATGGGTTGCCCCCGAATCAACAAGTGCAGTTAGAGTGTTACCTGCAATCTCACAGTCACGTTGATTCAGATTGTCAGATGGATTCCCATCTTCAGCACTCACACAATAAATGCGTCCTCTAGAAGTAGGACGAGTAATCCTAGCTACATTCACCATTGGTTCCACATTCGGAGACTTGCAATTCTTTGCAAAGTGCCCGGGTTTATGGCAATTGTAGCAAGTAGGACTGTTAAAGGTACAAGCATAAGCATAATGTCCCTCTTCTCCACATCGGAAACATCGTATCCCTGGGTTATTCTGTCCCCCGTTGTTATCATGTGGTCGATTATAAGGTTTAGCAACTTGTATTCCCTTGTTCTGATACTTCACCCGACTATGTCCTCTTGAGTTAAAATTCCCTCCTCGGCAAGCTCTCTTATTCTTCATATCCTCAACTTCTCTACATTTTTCCACAAGAACTTGGAAACGTTGAATTCCCAAGGGTAAGATAGAGTCTTGAATCTCATACTTTAGTCCGTCTTGGAAACGATGACACAAGAATGGCTCGTCAATGTCTTCACAGAAAAATCTAAAATGCCTTGATAGTGATTCAAACTTAGCAGCGTATTTGCCCACGGTCATGTTCCCCTGATGCAGTCTCAAGAAATCATCACCAAGTCTAGTCCTAGTACTCATCGGGAAGTATTTGTCTAAAAACTTCCTTTTGAAAGATTCCCAATTCACCTCTTCGTTAGCTGATCTCATCAACAATCGGGTACTCCTCCATCAGTACTCGGCATCTCCTAGTAGCATATACGTGGCATAGTTGACCTTCACTCTCGCCTGATAGTTAATCATTTCGAAAATCTTCTCCACTTCTTGGATCCATTGATCCGCTTTCTCTGAATTCTCATGCCCCTCAAACTTGGGAGGATTGTAACGACGAAAGTCTTTTAATCCTTTTGACTCTGCAGCACGGATCTCTCTTTCCCTCTTTTCGAGATCACGTTGAATCTTGGCAGCAGTTTGTGCAGCAACAGAAGCAGTCATGTTATTCATAGCCTCCGCCATTCGATCATCCCTATTGGCATTGGCTCTCGGAACGCCATTCCTCCTTGGCGGCATGGTTTTCCTTTAAAACCATCATCAAGTAGAGTCTCAACACTACTTCAATAATTCCAAAAATAACTGTCGACCACATCAGCACATAATAATTATTCTGAACTTGTCAACTCAAACCACCTAAACCGACACATGATCAGACAACAACTCCTAACCTACAATCTAGAACTAAAGGTTCCACAGCTCCCAAAGAAAACCAAACCAAAGCTCTGATACCACAAATGTAACACCCCGTTTTTCAAAGCGAGGGTGTATATATATATATATTTTTTTTTAAAGAAATTAAAATACAACAGAGAAATAAATAAGGTAAAACCTTTGGATAAATAATTAAGTCATTAAAATTTACAAGCAGCGGAAAAGTTTTTCAAAATATAAATCCAAAGCATGTCCTGATGTCAACAATAGTACAGGTACATCCTTTCAACTTAACATAAAGGTAGCCCAAAAGAAAGACATATGTGTCCTGAGTGACAACCTAGTCTGATCATTCTATACATAACAAAAACCTATACGCCTTGAGTAATCTCCATGCGCCCCGTGAGATTCTCCTAACGTAGATCCAATCAAGCACTCCCATCCATATTCCCGTCCGGAGGGTACGAACCGGTGGGATCATCCTGACTCTCATATGAGGGCAAAGCCCATATTACCACAATAGTTGTAAAGGGTCACCAACCGAAATTAACAATTAACACATAACATTTAAGTTTTCAAATGCATAAAATACCCTTTTCAACTTAGCATGCATCTTAAAAGGTTTTCCATATGCTAAAAGTTCATACAATGCTTGCCAAATAAAAATGAAATCAAAATGAAGTTCTCAAATCCATCAAGTAATACATAACTGACCAAAACATTGATAAATCAATTGAGCAATCGATTATCTAACTCAAAATGAGAATTTCCACTAAGCCAATCGATTGGGAAATCGATTGCTTGAAGGTTGTTTTGAAAAATCTGAACTCTGGCTTAAATCAATCGATTGGGCAATCAACTGGGTAATCAATTGGGCAATCGATTGACAACATTGCTGAGCCACTGACTTACTTCCAACCGATTAGGCAATCAACTGGGCAATCGATTGGGCAATCAAATGACAGCATTGCTGAGCCACTGACTTCCTGCCAATCGATTGGGCAATCAACTGGGCAATCGATTGGGCAATCAACTGACAGCATTGCTGTTAATGCCAATCGATTGGGCAATCAATTTCCCTGCATATTCTTCCAAAAATACATAAACTAACTCGATCACATTCATACACAAATCCACATCTTAACACTTAGCACTAATAACGCAATCGCTACAACAACACGAGTTTCGTAATAGTATTGCAAACAAACATGCTATCACCCAATTCCAAAACCTAACACATAACACTTATAACACAATTACTACGACCTCATGAGTTTCGAAATGGTATTGCAATCAAACATGTTATCACCAAATTCCAAAGCATAACACTTAACACTCATAACACAATACTACAACATCATGAGTTTCGAAATAGTATTGAAATCAAACATGTTATCACCAAATTCCAAAACATAATACTTAACACTTATAACACAGTACCCACACGGACAAAATGAACCAACAATTCACAATTTAACAGGGTGTAGTCTCTCACGGACAAACACCTGTGCAGTCTCTCACGGACAAACACCAGTTCAGTCTCTCACGGACAAACACCTGTGCAGTCTCTCATGGACAAACACCTGTGCAGTCTCTCACGGACAAACACAATTCACCAAGAAAAGTAAGTCGTAAATTGTGTTTGTCCGTGAGAGACTGCACAGGTGTTTGTCCGTGAGAGACTACACCTTGGTAAATTGTGTTTGTCCATGAGAGACTGCACAGGTGTTTGTCCGTAAGAGACTACACCTTGGTAAATTGTGTTTGTCTGTGAGAGACTGCACAGGTGTTTGTCCGTGAGAGACTACACCCTGGTAAATTGTGTTTGTTTGTGAGAGACTGCACAGGTGTTTGTCCATGAGAGACTACACCCTGGTAAATTGTGTTTGTCCGTGAGAGACTACACCCTGGGAAATTGTGCTTGTCCGTGAGAGACTGCACATGTGCTTGTCTGTGAGAGACTACACCCTAGTAAATTGTGTTTGTTCATGAGAGACAACACTCATGTTTGTTCGTGAGAAACTGTACGTTTAGGATTTACGCCTATCGCGGAGGGTTTTGTTTCGAATTGTGTGATAGCATGTTTGATTGCAAAACTATTTCGAGGCTCACGATGTTGTAGTGATTGTGTTATAAGTGTTAAGTGTTATGTTTTGGAATTGTGTGATAGCATGTTTGATTACAAAACTATTTCGAAGTTCATGATGTTGTAGTGATTGTGTTGAAATTGCTAAGTGTGAAGATTTGGAGTTGTGTATGAATGTGATTGAGTTAGTTTATGTATTTTTGGAAGAATAAGCAGGGAAATCAATTTCCCAATCGATTTGATGAGTTACACGGACTTTGCTAATTTGACAAAATTGATTTGCCAATCGATTTTGTAATATGTTTTTCAAAACCATTTAAGAAATCGATTTGGAAATCGATTGGTAGGTCTCCTGTTTTCTTGAATCTTGAAAATATATTGAAACAATCGATTTACCCATTGATTTGGCAATTACAGTAGCTCAGCCATCTGGTCAAAATCGATTTGGCAATCGATTGGATTTGTTATAGGGGCTCAGCTATTCATTCAATCGATTGCCCAATCGATTGAATTAAGCCCAGAGTTCAGATTTTTCAAAACAACCTTCAAGCAACTGATTTCCCAATCGATTTGCTTAGTGGAAATTCTTATTTTGCGTTAGATAATCGATTGCTCGATTGATTCATCAATGGGTTCGTTTGTTGTTTATTACTTGATTGATTTAAGACTTTATTTGATCTCATTTTTACTTGGCAAGTATTATATGAACTTTTAGCATATGGAAAATCCTTTTAAGGTGCATTCTAAGTTGAAAGGTTATTTTGTGCATTTAAAATCTTAAATGTTATGTGTTAATTGTTAATTTCGGTTGGTGACCCTTTACAAGTATTGTGGAAATCTGGGCTTTTCCCTCAGATGAGAGTCAGGACAGTCTTACCGGTTCGTACCCTACGAATGGGAATGTAGATGGGAACGCTTGACTGGAGCTATGTCAGGAGGATCTTACGGGGCGCGTGGAGATCACTCAGGGCGTATAGTTTTTTTGTTTATAGAATGATCAGATTAGGTTGACATAGAGGGAACAGATGTCTTTATTTTGGATTGCAGTTATTTTAAATTGGAAGATTGTATCTTTACTAATATTGTCAGCATGACATCTTATGTTAATGGATTCCATGTATCACTGGCTGTTGGGTAAATACTTTGGACTCATATTTCAAAAACTATTCCGCTGCGTATCAATTATATTGACTTATATAATTATCCAAAGGTATTTTACTTAATTATTCTCTGTTTTATTTTAATTGGTTTTGAAAAAAAATATACCCTCGCTTTGAAAATCGGGGTGTTACACCCCTTTTTACAACAAAAGTGACATGAAATAGTAGAGGATGAATTCTGATTTGGTTTAGTAAAGATATCATGCATATGCTTTGATCTAACAAATTTCTGATTCTTTTTAGCATTCCTGTTTTGTGTATAGCCAATTCCACATTTATTATTGTGATTCTGTTTAACATTCACATTTGGTCTATAACCAATTCCAGATTTTTCATTTAGATTCCTTTGGTTTCCAAGAAGCATATTTAAGTTGTTTTTGCCACTATTAAACTTTTCTAAATCACATTGCAGTGCATAAGTTTCCTTTTTTAGAGTTTCATTTATGTCTTTAAGAGACTCATGTTCCAGTTTAATCTCTTCATAAAGCAAGCACTGTTTTTCTAACAATCTCTTAGTTCTAATTAATTGTTTAATTACATTAACATATTCATCATGCAGTTCATTAAATGCGTCATGTAATTCATCATACGAAGGATTCGATGTAGAACTTACCTCACTATCAGAATCTGAATTTGTGTTGGCCATTAGACAAAGATTAGCTTCTTCTTCTTCTGAAGATGCAGAGGACTCTTCATCATTATCATTCTAAGCTATATAGGCTTTTCTGGTCTTAGGAGGTCGTTGATTGCCTTTAGCCTTTACAGTCTTATTTCTGTTTTGCAATTGGAAGCACTCAGATTTTATATGTCCTGTTTTCCCACACTCAAAGCAGGTTATCTTGCTATCATTTGTCTTTGAGTTTGAGGGTTTTCTTTATGTGCTTTCCTTCTTTTTCATAAACTTTTTGAATTTTTTTACCAGTAATCCAATTTTTGATTCTTCATCAGTCTCACTACTGGAATCGTCAGTGCAGATCTCTTGTTCAGACTTTGTTTGATGAACTTGGGCTTTCAGAGATAGCCCTTTTCTTTTTCTGTCAGTTTGTTCAACCTCATTTAGTCTCTGTAGTTCCATTTCGTGTTCCCTAAGTTTTCCAAATAGTGTTGCAATTGACATGCTACCTAGGTCTTTTGATTCTGCTGTGGCAGTGATCTTGGGCTGCCACTCTCTGGTCAAGCACCTCATCACTTTGCTGATCTGCTGCTCATTATCAATCACCATACCAAGAGCATTTAGATTATTGACTACATGAGTGAATCATTTCTGTAGGTCATTTATTGACTCTTCCTTTTTCATGTTGAAAAGCTTATACTCATGCATTAGCGTGTTGATTTGGGCCCTTTTTACATCTGTTGTTCCTTCATGAGTTTGTTGCAATGTATCCCACATCTCCTTGGAAGTTTTGTAGTTAGACACCCTGAAAAATTCGTCAGCACTTAAAGCAGAGGTTATAATGTTTTTGGCCTTTGCATTGTAGCCAACCTTTTTCTTGTCTTCATCAGACCAATTAGGTCTGGGTTTCAGGATTAATGAATCACCTGTGCCAGCTATTCTAGGCACATAGGGGCCATCTATTATTGTTTCTAGTATATCAAGACTACATGCTTCTAGAAAAATTACCATTCTCTCTTTCCAATACATGTAGGCAACCCCATTAAATGCAGGGGGCCTAGCCAAGGATGCATCTTTTCTAGAAATTCAATAGAGGTCATTTTGTTTTTTTTTTTTTTTTGAGAATTAGTCTAAAAAGATTAGGCTCTTGATGCCAATTATTGGTATGATGGCCTCTATCCTTAGGATGTTTTATACAATTTTGCTAGCAGGATTATCTAAATTTTTCCTAAGTTATGAACTTAATATTAAAACCAACTTGTTTAATATTAATTCCAATTCAACAGTTATAGATTCAAAAACTTATCAAGACAAAGATTCAAATACACATGTTCTTTTAAGATAAGAGTACATATACAATACTTAATCAAAAGATTAATCAAGACATAAATTCACAACCAAACATTCAAGAACAAATATTCAAGATCAATATAAAGAGAAGAGAGAAAAGGAAATAATGCACCAGGAATTTTATACTAGTTCGGCTATCAGTTTGATAACCTACATCCAGTCCTAAAATCTACAATAGATTTCAGCCTTTCACTAGAATTGATTTGAGTACTTTTTACAGACTTTCCAGCATCACAGCCTATCCATCCAACTCAACCACAATTCTACCACAATACCAACCTATCCCTAACAGCTACTCGCCAAGCTTCTAACGAGATCAAGTTGAGGTTTCTTCTTGATGAACACAAGCACCAAAACAGATAACCACCAGTTTATACTGCTAGATTTCCAGACTTTTAATTACAGAAATTGTTCTTTAAAAGAAACAAAAGAAAACTAAGAAAACGGACTCAATCACAATGTAAAATCTCACACAAGATAGTTTACCAATGAGTGTTTGTGAGATGTAACTATTTTTCTCTCAAGGTGTATTTTTTAGCTTTTTGTGATTATGAAAAATGTTATGAATTGTTATAAAAAAAATTGTGATTGAAATCGTTTATATAGTTTCTGAAAAACATAGATAAATCGATTTCCCAATCGATTTTGTTAAAGTGTAAAAAACCAGCTTAATCGATTTCCCAATCGATTATCGCGTATCTTGTTTTTCTTGAATCTTGAAACTATATGAACTAATCGATTTGCTAATCGATTCTTTTAAAGCATATATCATAAACTGATACTCAGTTCATATCAAAATCAATTGAATAATCGATTATAGGTGTTTTGTTCAAACAATGAGATCAAAACAATTGATTACTCAATCAACTCACATAGTCGATTTGGCAATGAGCTAAATTCTCCATGTAACTTAAACATTTACTCCAATCGATATACCAATCGGTTTCACTGGTCACAGGAACTCAGATGTTTTCCGCCAATCGATTTGGCCTGTTACAGTGACTTAGCTATTTAGTAAAAATCGATTTGCCAATCGATTATGTTATATGTTTCTAATAAATGATTAACCAGTTCATTCATTCAATCGATTACTTAATCGATTGGTGCAAAGCTTGCAACTTAAGAAACTTATTTCAATTGATTGTTCAATCGATTGTGTTGATCACATAACACATGTCTGATGAAAAAGTATTTTCGTAATCAATTGGCCAATCGATTATTTCTGTAAGACCTTGGTTCTGTCAATTACAAAATTGATTAGTCAATTGATATGCAAATTGATTGCCCAATTGATTGGTTTAATCACGGAACACAGGTTTTAATAAAACCCTTTAAGTAATCGATTTCCCAATCGATTAACTTAATGAAACCTTACTTCTGTGAGTCAGACAATCGATTGCTTAATTGATTTATCAATTGATTTACCAGTTGATTTATTACTTGATTGATTAAGACTTGTTTTATGATTTCATTGGCATATATCATGTGAGAAATCATTATGACTAAGTCTACCTAATAGACACAATTAACACTAGACACATTTATACATCATTCTTCAAGCCTTGTAGTATATCATCCATTTGTGCTTGATTGCTTGAATTCCAAGTTTTTGTCCAAGTGTGTAGTGTGTGATTGTGTTCCTGAAATGTTTCTCAATTCAAACCATTAGATCAATCAAATAATGCATGTTCATTGTATGTTTGAAATTTATATCAAAATCATGATCAACGAGGCCTATGTCTTACAATTGTGACCTCCCCCTGTCACAACTAAAATCCACCCTTTATTAGTGTAAATATCGTATTGAAAACATCAACTCAGATAAATCAATTTTATAACAACAAATCCTCTTACAATACATATCATCACAAATCTAGAAAACAAAATTTGGTACATGTAATTTGTTTTTATTATCGGGAAAGGGGACACACATTCTATAAATATTTTGTTACTTAAGTTTTGATACCAAATGGTAGGTGGTGTAGATTCTCAAGAGACTATGTTCCATAACCAAGACTCTAGGACCCAACCAAAATTGAGTACCTAGCTATAATTTTTCATTAATTTTATTATAGATACTTAAGAGCATCTAGAAAGCATTAGTTATTTGATAGTGGATGCTCCAAACACAAGACATGAGATAAATCCAAAATCATTCATTTAGATCTTAAGTAGGAAGGATTTGTAACCTATAGTGATAATTACAAAGGGAAGTTACTTGGTGTTTGCAAAAATCGGTAATATCTCTTCCACTACAATCGATAATGTGTTGTATGCTAATTACCTAAAATTTTATTTTATTAGCATTAGGCAATTATGACAAGGGGTATAAAAGTTCTTTCAATTCCCCATGTTGCAAAATTGTGAATAAAAATTGCACAAAAATTAAGTTTGTAGTCCATAGGATTGAAAAACTCTATACGATAAACCTTTATGAAGTGTCTCTTATGTCAATACGGTGCCTAATTTCAAAAAGTGTGGATGTGTGGCTTTGGCATAGGAGATTAGGTCAGATTCACATGGACCACTCAAACAAATTGATATATAAAGATTTAGTAGTTGGTCTACCTAAGCACAAGTTTGAAAAGGATAAGCTTTTGTTATGCTTGCCATATGGATTCATTTGGTGCTTCTTAGGAACATAGGTGGAAATTACTACAGTTATGTAATTGTTGATGAATTTTCAAGATTTACATCAACTTTTACGACTTTTACATCAACTTATGCATATGAATTTTCAAAACTCTTTAAATTTGTTAACAACATCTATTAGGCGTGACCATTCTTACATCCTTTCACTCAAACCCAAGTGTTTTTTACCTTAATAAAGATTTTGATGTTCCATTCCATAATATCATGATAGGTCTCATTGTTGTGAATATTTTTTGTGTTGGCAAGTTTTCCATTTGAGCCTTGGAAGGGCCTCAAAAGGAGGTAACGTGTTGCAGAAGAAATCATATCTAAGTGAAAGGCCAGAAAAACGGCTTAGCAAATTATTATTAGCTAAACACGTGTCATTAATGGGTTTGGCATGGCCACATGTAGGATTCCAGATAAATTTGCTGAGTGAATTTAGTAGAATCAACACCTATAAATAGGTGACAAACCGTAGTTATTTTCACCCCATTCTTCTCACTTCATTTGTGTTATTTTGCACAAATTGGACCAAAACGCATCACAAACCAATATCACCATACTTAACTGCATTATGTTGGTTTCAACTCAAATTTAAATCTACTATTGTGTTGTTGAAGTTCAGAGATAAATGGGTGTTTTGATTTTAATGTCAAGATGTCGCTTAGTTTGTGCTAATCACGTCCAAATCACGAGTTTATGTTTTTGAACTCGTGTCAAAATATAGGTTGTTTCGACATATACAGGAGTATCGTGAACTCACAGGAAGGTAACATTGTGCATTAAGAAATTGGCAGTCCATGTCTAATACACTATAATAAATCTCAAACAACTTTAGGTTGACAGTTTTTACTTGTATATTGTCTAAGGTGAAAAAATGACGCCAGGACATGTTGGTTGTTGTTAGTGGCTGTTTTAGTGCGTTGTTACATCAATTTACTCATCCAAATATGGGAGCAATATTTCTTACTCATCAAGATAATTATTGTAAATTCATATAGTTAGCGGTAGACAATTTTTCACAAACTTCATTAGAGATGTATATTTAACCGACAAACAATCATTTACTGACTCTTCAGAATAACATTGGATGAACGTAAGTTGTGGTTAGTGACTCACTACTTAGTATAATAATTAATTATATTTGACAATGTTTGTTATTATGAATTATCATGTGTTAAATGTTTATATATTATACATGATTATGATTGTGATATGTTTATTTGATGTATAATT
Source organism: Cicer judaicum (assembly GCA_037974835.1). Lineage (NCBI taxonomy): Eukaryota > Viridiplantae > Streptophyta > Magnoliopsida > Fabales > Fabaceae > Cicer > Cicer judaicum. The sequence goes on along the minus strand of JBBPBS010001045.1, from coordinate 5,631,452 downwards.
ATGTGTTAAAATGAATAGGGTAGACAATTCTAGATATTGATTTTTTGAGCATAAGTGAGATAATGTGTATTAATCATAAAATAACAATATGATAACTTTGTTGAGGTTTTGTTTAACTATTTTTGAAATATTGAACAATTAAATCGTGTCAATAGTTAGCATAGTCATGAGACAAGTGGAATTACGTACGTCCACTAGAGGTTTTGGAAGTATTTTTTAAAATAAAATATGAGGAGGACGTACTGTTAGTAGAAAGCGTCATAAATTATGACATGATTAGGAAATGAGAGACTCAATCATTTGAATTGTGTTGTACTGAAGTTCATGGACGTGATTATGGGTGCATGAGGAAAATTGTTGGCTTGAATCCTAATAGGGATATTATTTCAAAGTTGGCGTCGCAGGATAATGCTAGAATTAGGTTATTTGGGTCTTCATTGGATGAAATTGACTTATCACACACGAACTTCATGTGTAGTTAAATGGTTTTGCTCTTTAGAGGATGTTGATGGCACATATGTCTTGTGATCATCTGATCCTGATATTAATGGATTCCATTAGCAACGTTAGTGACCCGAGACTTCATATACATGCATTCATGTAGCTAGCACCTAATTTGAGATAGTAAACAAAAAGGATGGTTGCTTGAGTTTGAAAATTCTTCAAAATTTGTCTTTTTCAAAAGACCATAAAATCTCTGAGCTTATTCATTTGGAAGTCCATCAGTATCGTCGTATTGATCTTCATTGAATGACAAATTAACCCCAACATCTGAAATCATATCATTCTTCACCTTAAAGTGTTGATAGTTATAATAATCTATACCTAACATGTTATTCTCCACACGTGTACTAGTACTAGGCACTTAAGTGAGCATATATATATATATGATGACATATTTAAATATATATATATATATATATATGATGACATATATATTTATATATATGATGACATATTTATATAGCACACGTGTACGTGTACTATATATATATTGTTATTAACATCTACAAATTACTAAATAATAAATGATGACATATTTTATATATCAATTAAGTGAGCATTTATAAATAATATAATAAATCATAATAGAGACTATATATATATATATATATTTATATTAAAATAAAATTTTAAATGATATTTAATGAACTTTTTCATAAAATAAGTCCTTATAAACAAATTTAGAGACCATAAAAGTATATAAATTTTTTTATGAACTCAACAACAACTCTTTGTAATACCTAACAATAAATATTAATATAATTAATTTTAATAATAATTTTATGATGTTTCAAATTTTTATTTATCATATATTATGTAAGCAACATAATTTCTAATTTCTCTTTTTGGACAATTCTACAGACATTTCAAATGATGAACTTTTTATGTATTTTAAAAATAATAAAAAAATGTTTTATATTTATGATATTACATATTTTATGATTAGATCATTATTATAAATCTTATTTTTTATAAGTATTATTTTGTTGTTAAAAAAATTACAATTTCTTAATAAAATTATATTTTACTAACATAATAAATCATAATACCAATAATAACTATAATACAAATAGCACTTCATCAACAATTAAAAAATAACTACATTTTAATTTGGGTATAAATTTCACAAATTAAATATTTTACTAGTAATTTGTTTAACAAATCTTACTGATATTAAAGTTTAAAAATAATATTATACTCGATTTTAAAAATAATATATTAAACTACAGTCTAAAATAAAATATTAAGTCTAAAAATATTTTAAAACCATATTACAATAATAATTATATAACTACTAATCTATATTTAAAATGTATTACATACTTGAAGTCGAGTAGTGTCTGACTTGAAGCTTACAAATAAGTAACAACTATTCACAATAACCATAATAAAACCACTGCCAAAATAAAAATTAAATAATATTTATTAAAAAAATAACTTCAAATAAAAAATAAATAAATAAATTTACCGAAATTTAACAAATAAAAGAGAAATGTTGGAGAAAAAGTATTTGTAGAGAGAAGGTGGAGAGAAAATTTAGAAAGAAGGTAGAAATTAAAAATGAGAGGAAGAGTTATATTTATATGTGAACAATGACACTTTGTGTCAGCCAAATCAGCCAAAAAATTGAATCTTTGTGGCGGCCAAAGCGGCCATAAATACCAACGGTAACGTGGACTTTTGTGGCTGTCTTTGCAGCCAAAACAAATGACTTTGTGGCGGCTAAAGCAGCCATAAATGCCAATGGTACACTACGCCTTTTGTGGCAGCTTTTGCTGTCACAAAGAAGTGACTTTGTGGTAGAATTTGCAATCACAAAGGAGTAATTTTTTGGCGGCTTTTACCATCATAAATGTGTGATTTAGTGGTGGCCTAAATCCTCACAAAGGCCCAACGGTATAATTTTGTAAGGGCTTTTGCCCTCACAAAATGCTACTAAAATTCAAACCTTCAGCTACAAAATATTTTATAAATTGGCATAAAATGAGTATTTTCTTGTAGTGATAATTGTCATTGGCAATGTAAATACAAAGTTATATTGTTTATGGTCTTTTTTGGTTTATGGTGAAATTGACAAACTCCAACCCCAAATAAATATTTAATCAATCTTAGTTTTTGTTCGTATCCATCATCTCATTTTTAGCAGCTTATTTTCCATATACTTTTAAATATGATTGAAAATAGGCTTGAAATTATATAAAATACTGGTTTTTAATTTTAATGTGAAAATTACTTGACTCTAAAGTAAATGTACATGAAAATAAAGTACATGAAAAGTAAAGTGTTTGAATTGTAAAGTGAGTGAATTATAAATTGCATTGAAACTTAATGACTTGAAAGGTAAATTCACTAAAAGAAAATTGAGTTTTTAATACAACAAAGTTAAGTCGTTTACGTGCCACCATGCTTAACAAATGAGACAGCGGTATATTTAAGTCAATTGTCCCGTATAAACAAGTTAACAAAATAAGTCAGTAGCAATTTTGTAAATAAGTGACACACATTTAACACAATTATATTGACAACCGACTTAAGAGAGACAGTAAAAAAAATGAAAAAAATAATATATAACATCTTCCTGCATGTTTAAGTCGGTTACTTGGATAAACGATTTAATAAAATGAGGCGGTGACTGTTTTTTATATATTTGAAACTTGTTTAATGCGGTTCTATTAATAACTTACTTAATGCACACTAAAAAAATATAAAAGATCTTGTGTAATTTTATCTTGCCGCTCCTTCTAACGTCAACTTTACAATTCGTAGCCGTTTTATTGTCACCACTTCATCGATTCATAAGACAAATTTAATTCTCAAATTAAATTACATATTTTATATCTTTCATTTTTTATAACATGTGAGGGAGCAAAACAATAGTATTTTATGTAGAAAACAGATGAGGTGCAAACTTTACAAATGTAGTATTTTGTGTATTAGAGACAATAGACATATATATCTTTCTAATGAAACAAAACAAAAGAATTAAAAAATATTGAATGTTACTGAATATCATTTATCTACAAGATTTCACCGAACTTGTATCTAAAATAAGAAGAGCAAAGTTGTATGACTTGAATCTTTAAGAGATTAAAGGAACTATTATTCTTTATGTAATAGCTCTTGTATAAATCTTTAAGATATTAAAGAAACCATTATTTCTTGAAGTTATAGCTCTTATAGATGATGCACAGGGAAATTAATTAATTTTGAAATACATATAAGAAATGGATTAAACTACTACACTTTAAAGTGTCATGTTTAAATTATTTCGATTGGAAGTGTCCCATTTAAAATATTTCAATTATTCTGATGCACAGGAAAATTAATAAATTTTGAAATACATATAAGAAATGGATTAAACTAATACACTTGAAAATGTCATGTTTAAACTATTTCAATTGAAAATCTCTCATTTAAAATATTTCAATTATTCTCTTATTGTAAATTTCTCATGTACTTAGATATTCACAAAATAATAACAATAAGGAAGGCAATAATAGTATACTATTAGATTATTATTTGCTATTATATATACGACACTTTAGGATAATAAATAAAAAGTAAACTATACATTTCCTAAACAATAAAATTGTTTTAGTTTTAATCTTTTACCTTATTCTTTACGGTTATTTATTTTTAACAGAAGTAGTTGGATGAATGTTAATTATTTAAGTGAAGTGTATCAAAAAGGTGTGGAAGAATTTTTAGAATTTGCTTTAAAAAAACTTCCTAAAAATGAAGAAAAGTTTATTATCCTCATGTTAAATGTTTAAATGGAAATCGGTTACAATTTGAAGAAATAAGAAATTATCTTATTTGTTATGGGATATGCCAAACTTATACAAAATGGATATGGCACGGTGATTCGTTAAACATGACAAATGTATTAAAAAGAGAAGAAGTTCATGAAGATATGGACAATCGGCTTGAGGACATGATTCTTGATATTGAACAAGAGTTTTTTCAATGTGCACATGTTTTTGATAGTTTGTGCAATGACAAAGAAATGGATCGACAGACAAATGCTTCACATAACTGCTTGAGTTGTTGAAAGAAATACTTCATGAAGATAACACATTGCCAAACCGTTATTATGAGATAAAGAAGAGATTGTGTCTAATGGACATTGAGTATAAGAAAATACATGCATGTCCTAATGATTGCATATTATACCAAAATTAGTTTGAAGAGTTGAACCAATGTCCTGTGTGTGGGTTATCATGCTATAAATTAAAGGATGGTGATTCCAATTGCGATAAAAGCACAACAGGTCCTTCTACGAAGGTGTTATGGTATCTTCCAATAATTCCAAGGTTCAAACGGTTATTATCTAATGTCACTGATGCAAAGAATATTAGATGGCATGTTGATGAGAGACAACGTGATGGACAACTTCGTCATCTTGCTGATTCATTGCAATGAAGAAAGTTGACGAATAGTATCCAAAATTCAGGAATAAGCCAAGAAATCTTAGACTTGCCACAAATGATATGAACCCATACGACAACTTAAGTAGTAACCATAGTTCATGGCTCGTTCTCCTAATTATCTACAATCTACCTCCTTCGATTTGCATGAAGAGCAAATACATTATGTTATTTATGATGATTACGGGTTCAAGGCAACCTGGAAATGACATAGATGTTTATCTAAGTCCATTGATTGAAGACTTTTGATGGTTATTCTTGTGATTATTTCAAAATGCATGCAATGTTATTTTGCACCATCAATGATTTTCCTGTATATGGAAACTTGAGCGGTTATAGTTTTAAGGGACATAAAGTGTATGCTATATATGAAGAAGACACATGCTACCTCCAATTAAAACATGGAATTAAGACTGTTTACGTTGGACATCGAAGATTTCTTAAACCTAATCACTCAAATCGTAGGTTGAGAAAAACATTTAATGGATATCAGGAGAATCAAATTGCTCCGAAAGCCTTAAATGGAGAGAAAATTTATCAAAGGTTGAAGGATGTCAATGTTAAATTTGCAAAGAATAAAAAATAATCCATTGAGAAAAATGTATGGAAGAAGAGGTATGTGTTCTTTAATCTTCCTTATTGGTCTAGTCTAGAAATTAGACATTGTATTTGTGTGATGTATATGGAGAAAAATGTGTGAGATAGTGTGATTGAAACAGTTCTCAAGATTCTAGGAAAAACAAAGGATGGATTGAATGCTAGTTTAGATATGGTTGAGATAGTGCCTATTTTTTAAACAAATTAATAAAATATTATGTCGTAACACAAACGACAAGAGTCATAAATAATTACATCATATATACAAGCAAGCTAAAATATTTTTTTTGGACCAATAGTCTACAATATACAAATAGAAAATATACCGGGGTTATTGGACCTATCAGAGATAGCTCAAACCCCTGGGATATTCTCGGCAGACACCTGAACATAAGTACTGCTCCAAGAATTCTATCCCCAAATGGGCACGTCAAAACAATGGAACATGGACTCACCAAACAAAAGTCAATTGTCAATATATATTATAGATATAGCGACCCCAAAACAAAATAAGTACAACCACCAAAGAAAAAACACTAAGTCCATATACAACAAAAACTAATCTGATCATCCACTAGCAACTACAATAACTAGCATGACCTTTACACACTCCGCAAGTTCCTTCTAACACAATATCTCTCCTTGAAGTAACTTCCTCTTCATCATCATCTATAGAAGGATCAATCTCCTCATAAGTTAGATCCACCCACGAGATAGGTGACTTTGGCGACGCTGGAATCTCAAAACAGTCCACTATTCCAGCAAGAGTCGGTAAGAGATCATTCATCAGAAGTGGAAGCTCTGGCTTGACCCGCTTAGATAGTCCTGCAATATCTCTTCCCATTAGCATCGACCCCTTATCCTGATCGCCATTCCACGACCCAACCATTGTATCCCCAACTCCTACATGGGCTTTCACCTCAACTCAAATTGAGGCATCCTTTGCATGGTCCCATGCTCCCTTCATCCCAAGGACCAATCCTGAGGATACTGAATAGTCGATCCTCTCGTGTTTGATCTCCACGAGATTTATTGCCCTAACTCTCCTACTTGTGCTCACTACCCTCCTCGTATAAGTAGCCCTTCTTTTGATGGGGTCGTAAATCCAAGCAGTTAGCAAATGTCGATCAAGAGAGTCTAACGACATTTTTGTCGTCAAGGTAACAGTCGGTGGAACGAACTCAGGTATCATCTAAGGGCAAATCCCAATTTCCACAATAATGTAAACGATCACCAACCGAAATTAACAAATAACATTTAACACTTACATCATAAAGACAAACAATAACACTTAGCAATTACGGTATGATAACAACTAATAACAAAGTAAATATACAAGTATTATATTATAACAAATATGAATCGCGTGCCAAATACCCTAATGCAATGCTTATCGATTGCTGTTTTGGGGTGATTGCATCGTGGAATTGGACAACAGTGGAAGTTCCAAAATTCTCTGATTGTTTTTATCATAAGCTATTAGAAATTACTAAGAAAATAAAAAATAAAAAAATCACAGTTTCCTATATTGAAAGGGAGTTGGTATAGGCTCTGATATCATATAAACGTTTCAAAGTAATAATTCTGATATTTTATTCATTGAGTATGATCCTATATATACAAAAGGGTCCCTATAATTCCTCTTCTATTAAGGGAATGATAGTTGCACAGAGTAATTACATAGTTGTACAAATAAATTTATAGCTCACAATATTTCCTTATTTAATTTAGCTAATACAATTTTAACTCATCTTAACAATTATAATGTTTCTTTGGATAGCTCTGCTTGTTCTTTTAATCTTACTAGATGGTGACAAATAATCTACACTATAGCTAATGATTTGGATGGGTTGAAGCAATGTTCACGCTTATCTATGAATTCATTTGCTTTTTGGATAGAAAAAGTAATTGTTTTGATAAAAGAAAGTAGGGGAACACAACCATTATAACTGATATATCTTTCTAAAAGAAACTGGAAGTGAAAAATAATACAATAGAGAAAGATGAATCTACTATTTATCAGATTTACCATTAACTCTCTGAGAGTCCTTAACTAAGCACCATATGGAAGTCAAAATGATTTTATCCCATTTAAGAATTAAGATACTGCGATAATAAATTTTAATTTATAACAGACATTTCCTTATTGTTGAATTTGTATATATATGTTTCTTATGATGTTTTGAATATAGGTTTACAAGAATAATTGCCTGAGGATACAAAACATTTGTGATGCAATCTGCTTCGGTTAGCTACTAAGTCTGATTATTTCGGGTTGGTTTTTCCAAGTAAGAACATCATTTGGATTGGCAAGAATGAGAAGAGAGATACAAATTAATAGAGAAGTGAATTAGCAAATGATATGATAGATAGTGATATAGGCCTAGGAAGTAGGAACAATGAATTATCAACAAATGGATTAGATCTTTATTTTGATTTGGATGAAAGAAAGATGGATGTCTTTGAAATAAGGAATTTAAAATATCAAGTGAAAGAACTCAGAAGTATATTATGTTGCTTGTAGCTTCTAACTTTGATCTTAACAAGCTACATTCATATTTACGAAATTCATTCTAATTGCCGTATTTTAATTTATTTTTTTTAAAACTTATGCTTTTTTAAAACTTGTTTTCTTTTTCCATTAATACTTGTAACTTTGAGATCTGGAGTTTTGGTAATTATTATTTTTTATAGAGTTTTTGCAATGATAAATTAGTAAAAAGAGATTGTATATTTTTTTTAGGAAAAACTTTGAATTCTCAATGTTTTTTTAGGTACTAAATTATTAGTGATACATCTTATAATAATTTAAGTCTAAAAATCAATTTTTAAAATGATGTGTAACTTTTAAAGTGGTTTATGTACTACCTATTCAATTTGGTTTGATAGTGTATTGTACCTTCTAGTAAATAATAAATCATCTTATCGATTACTTGGAAATCTCTGCTTTGGTTTGTCATAAATTTTCAGTGATGATTAATTAAAAAGAAAAATTAGTCATGATCAATTTGGAGCAATTAGCCTTCTATGATAGAATGTTATATCTGTTAGAATCATCGTTTGAGTTATAAGATGAACATAAACTTTGGTGCTAATTTATTTTGATTAATTATGTGAATGTATATATGACTATATATATATATATATATATTAAATTTTTGTGTTTAAAGTGTTTTAATTGTTGGGAATCAGTGTATAGAGTAAGTGTATTTGAGAGCATATAAAAGTGAAATAGTTCTACATTTCTTTAATCAGATTATTGATTATATATTGATGTAAGTGTCATCGTTACTACTTGTAAGTTACAAATAAATAAACAACTTGTTGTTACTACTAGCTAAATTGGTAGTGGGATCTATGTGGAGGCGGTACTTATCCCCCACGTATCAGGCTCGAATTCTATGGGAGGCAAAAACTCGCTATTTTCAATAATATGTTGTTACTATTGTTAGAAATACTTGTTAATTTCTTTTTTGAAATAGTTAAAATCCATATAATCTTTTATGTAATTTTTTGTCATTATAAGTCATATGTGACATCAATATCAAATGATAACAACTATTTTATGTGACGTGAATTGGTATGAGGGTGTATACATAAATTAAATACGTTTGATCTTCTAAGTAACTTGTTAGAAATAAATAAGTTCATTGTGTTATTATCTTATTATTTGTTCTATAATGTCTCGTTTGATAAGGATCTAGAACTATTGTATGATTATTATAAATGAATCTTGTGTATAAGACTTGGAAACTAATTTAGACTTTGAGTGTGTTTGAAGCTATATGTGAAAATATCTAACTTATTCCACTATAATTACAAACATTAGTTGTTAAAATAAAAAATAAATTAAGTGATTGTATTTCATTAAGTTGTTATATCCATTTCTAATTGTAATTCTTAAAGGTGTGCAATATTTAAATGTTTTAGATAAATAATTTTATGTTATATTTATTTATTTTAGAATTTCAAATAAGTATAATTTGATGTTATATATTTATTTATTTTACTATTTTCTTGATGATAGTATTTTCATGTGAGTATTTGAAAAAAAAAAGTATAATTATGGTGATTATTTTGAAATAAGAATCTTAAATATTAATATATTTTAAAAGATTAATTACTTTATTTTATAAAATATTAGTTTTGAAATATTAGTAATATATTAGTCATTAAACTGTGATTAAAAATAAAAAAAAATAAAAGAAATAAGTAAAATGTGTTTTATGGATGAGGCTTCTATGCAAGAGTGAAATCTAATAAATAATAATAATAATAATAATAATAATAATAATAATAATAATAATAAGTATGGTGGCAAATCATTTGAGCAGAATAGAAATGGACGAGGACCCACTTCCTTGATGAGCAACTGCTACAGTTGCGTGAGGTAACTTCTTGGTTTGCTAATTTAGTTAATTATCTAGTTGCTGGAGTCTTTCCTGCAAATGAATCTCGAACACAAATACACAAACTTAAATGTGATTCCAAATACTATCTGTGGGATTATCCATATTTGTGGAAATTCGGTAGTGACCAGAGTTTCTACACCTTATCATCCCCCAAACTAAGGGGCGGGCTAAAGTCTCAAATAGGGAAATCAAACAGATCTTAGAAAAGATGGTGCAGCCAAACAGGAAAGACTGGAGCCACCGACATGAAGAAACTCTTTGGTCTCATAGAACAGCCTACAAAACACCAATAGGAATGTCCCCTTATCAACTTATATTTGGTAAGGCATGCCACCTCCCAGTAGAAATAGAGCACCTTGCTTATTGGGCGGTCAAGAGTTGTAACCTTGAGATGGAGAAAGCAGGTTTGGAGAGAAAGCTTCAATTGCAACAACTTGAAGAGCTTAGACTTGAAGTTTACGAGAACACTCACATCTATAAGGAGAAAACTAAGTACTTTCATGATAAGATGATTTCTAGGAAGATATTTTCCATTGGCCAAAAAGTTTTACTATTCAACTCCCATTTAAAAATTATGGCTAGGAAACTTTGATTGAATTGGATTGACCATTTTGTTGTTACTAACATTTTTTCTCATGGTCTAATTTAACTGAATTATAATTTTGCGACGCTGGATCATTAATTGTAATATTTTGATGATTATGATGTTTAATCCGATCAAAGATACCAAATTCACATAGGATTGATTACACTTGTTTGATCAATTCTATAGTCAAATAAGAATAGAATCACAAATTAGAAATCAAACTCATTGGTAGAATCTGTGATATGTCTGAAACTCGAATAAGTGGATTAATCATTTTGGTCATTTGTTAAATCAAAAATCTAGAAAACCCCTTTTAAATTTCAATTTTCAATCCGGTTATTATTATTATATCAGAAGTCGTTGTGAAACGATTCGAGTTATTACCTCTATTTATATTTTATCAATTGTATTTGACTCGTGTGCGACAGCAAATCAGTGCCCATTCTTTAATCAATCCAATTTTAAATTACTTATTTTATTTGTAAATTATGATTAAATTGATAATTTCACCAATTAAATTCTAAACTTACAAAAATATATAGGTTGTTACAACCTCCACCCATTAACAAAAAAAATTTACCTCAAAATTTTGAGGATTACCTATTGGAAAACGTAAGGATACTTCATTTGCATATTTGTCTATGCTTCCCATGTTGCTTCTTCTATAGAAGATCCTTCCCAAACAACCTTCATTAGGGGAATTTCTTTGCTTTTAAACTTCTATCTATAATTTGAACTGGCATTGGGTCATAAGTATGGTTTGGTTTGAGTTAGATGGACTCATGACTCAAAATTTGATAAGGGTTAGGAATGTATTTCTTTAACTGAGAGACCTGAAAAACATTGTGTAGATTGGATGAACTGGGCGGCAAAGCTATTCTGTATGCAGAGGGACCTATCTTAAAAAAATTGATCCCTCCTCAAACTCCAAAGGCCTTCTCTTGATGTCAGCATAGCTCTTTTACCTGCTTTGGGCTATCCTTAGTTTATCCTTAATGATCTTGATCTTTTCAGTGGTCTCTTGGATAACTTTTGGACCTTAGATCCCCTTATCCTCTACTTCTGACCAAGAAAAAGGTGTTCTACATTTTCTTCCATACAAAGCCTCATAAGGTGTCATGCTTATGATGGCATTGTAACTGTTGTTGGAAAAATCTACCAGAGGCAAATGTGAATCCCAGTTTCCCCTTTCCTCTAAAATGTAGGCTCTTAGCATATCCTCCAAATTCTAAATAATCCTTTCAATTTGACCATCTGTCTGGGGATGGTAGGTAGTACTAAAGTGCAGTCTAGTTCCTAGAGACTTTTAAAAGGCCTTCTAAAACATGGAGGTAAACTTAGAGTCCCTTTCTGATATGATACTAAGAGGCACCCCATGCAACCTCACTGTTTCCTTAATGAGTAACTTGGCTAGTTTGAGAGTGTTAAAGTTTGACTTTACTGGTAATAAATGGGTTGACTTAGTCAACCTGTCCATTATTACCCAAATGGACTCATACCCAGAGTGTGTATGTGGCAAACCTACAACAAAATCCATGGAAATTGAGTCCCATTTCCATTTAGGTATTTCCAAAGGCTACAGCAATCCCGTTGGCCTCTGATGTTCTATTTTTACCTTTTGGCACTTCAAACATTGGCCCCACAAAAGTAACCACGTCAACCTTCATACCTGGCCACAAATAATATTTCTTAAAGTCTTGGTACATCTTGGAAGATCCAGGATGGACTGTCAACTTATTTTTGTGAGCTTCCTCTAGGATCAATCTCTTTAATTCTAAATCCTTAAGTACACAAATTATTCCCTAAAATAGAATTTTCCATCTCTTTCCCTTGTAAATCTTTCTTGGTCTTTTCTAAGTTCCAACTCCTCATCCATTTGTTGAGATTGCCTAATTTGGTCTCTAAGGTCACTAGTTATTTCTAGTTTATTTAAAAGAATTCCCCTTTGGAGGATTGTCATATTTAGGTTAAAGTCCCTAAGGCTTTCCAACAATGCAAGTTCTTGGATCATCATATGAGACATATGTAGGTATTTTCTACTCAATGCATCGGCCACTACATTGGCCTTACCTGGGTGGTATTAGTTTAAATTCATAATCCTTCAAGAACTCTACCCACCTTCTTTGCCTCATGTTAAGTTCCCTCTAGTCTAAAAGATAATTTAGGCTTTCGTGATCACTGAAACAACAAAATATGCTCCATATCTTCAAGGCAAACACTATGGCAGCCAATTCTAGGTCATGAGTGGGATAGTTCCTCTCGTGAGGTTTTAGTTGCCTTGAAGCATAAGCTGCTACTTGGTTGTTTTGCATCAATACATAACCTAAACCTTTCAAGGATGCATCACAATACACTTCAAATCTTAAGGTTGGATCTAGTACGGCCAACACATGGGGAAGTGGTTAACTTGGTCTTAGGAGTCTAAAAACTCTCTTCACATTTTTTATCCCACACAAAGGGTTGGTCTTTCCTAGTCAGTATGGTTAGAGGCATGGCAATTTGGGAGAATTTCCTAATGAATCTCCTATAGTACCCCGCCAATCTTAAGAAACTCCTAACATGTGTCACATTCCTAGGATGTTCCCATTTTAGCACTGCCTCTACTTTGAAGGGATCCACTGCCACTCATCCCTTACTGATCACATGGCTTATAAACTCTACTTCTGACATCCAATACTCACATTTGTTTGGTTTGGCATAAAGTTTTTTATCGCTAAGTACTTGCAACACTATTTGAAGATGACTTGCATGTTCCTCTTGGTTCTTAGAGTATATTAGTATGTCATCTATAAACACTACCACCAACTTATCTAATTATGGCCTAAAAATTATATTCATGTAATCCATGAACACGGTTGGGGCATTGGTTACACCAAAAGGCATAACAAAAAATTCATAGTGCCTATACCAAGTTCTAAATGTTTTTTTTGGTACATCCTCATATTTTATTGTAATTTTGTGGTACCCTAATATATAGTCAATTTTGGAGAACATAGTAGTTCCCCCTAATTGGTCTAAAAGGTCATAACTTTTGGGCATAAGGTATTTATTCTTTACTAAGAGCATAGGGGCTCCCTAATGAGACCCACACTACAAGAAAAACCCTATTTTGTGGCCAACTTTATAAATATTTTGTGGCCGAATAAAACCCTCACAAATTTGTGACCGAAAAAGCCCTCACAAAGGCTAAAATTGAAATTGGTCATTTTTTGTGGCTGAAAAAGCCCTCACAAATTTTTAAATATTTAACTGGATTTTGTGGCTGCCTAAGTCCTCACAAAATCACAACATTGTGATTTTGTGAGGGCTTAGGCAGCCACAAAATCCAATTAAATATTTCTAGATTTTGTGAGGGCTTTTACAGCCACAAAGGATGACTTTTGTGAGGGCCAAATCCGTCACAAAGTATTGAAATGACCAGGGCGTTTGTGGCGGCATAGGCCGCCACAAAGGAATGGGCATGTAGCATTTGTGGCTGCAAAGGCCGCCACAAAGGACGCCCAAATCCAGCTGGCTTTTATGGCCGCTCAGGCCGTCACAAGTGTACATGACCGTTGCATTTACTGGCGGCAAAGGCCGCCACAAATTCCTTGTAGTCGTTGGCATTGTGGCTGCTTTGTCCGCCATAAATGCTCAAGGCTAATCCTATATATATGTCTCACCCTCCTCCTACTTCATTTTCTCACATTCAACTTCTCTCTAAAACCTCATTCTCACTATTCTCTCCTCCTTCTCTCTACACAAAATTACTCTTCATTTAAATTTGGTAAGTATAAATTATATTGTATATGTAATTTTTTAATTTTATTTTTTAATTTGATATAACTAATTAATGTTATTGATTTTTATTTTTATAGTGCTTGTTAATTGTTTCGAATACTTGCAAGCATCGTACGTGAGTGAAAGCTTAAAGTCAGACGCTACTCGGCATCAAGTTATGATTTTATATATTTTAAAATATAGATTAGTAATATATATTTAGATTAGTTTTATAAATTTATTTTTAAAAAAATAGGAATGATGTTGTTTACGTATTAATATATGATAAATTAAAGTTTCAAACCACAGTTAAAATATATTGGTTTTAATATAATTATTATTTAAAAAAACATTATTAAAATAATAGATGATATTAATTTTTTTTGTTAAAAATAAGTCTTGATTATTAGTCTTGATTTTTAAAAAAACATCATAATTGACATATTGAGAACTCACTTGGTCTGATAAACTTCTTGATTATCAGGTCCTCTAATTGGTTTTTCAACTCACTTAATTCTAATGGGGACATCATGTAAGGTGCAATGGAGATTGCCCCTGTTTCAGGAACCAAGTCTATTGAGAACTCTATTTCTCATTCAAGAGGAAACGAGATCACATCTTTTGAAAAGACGTCTTCAAACTCACTGACTACATGAATAATGGATAAGTCCATTTTGGACCCTGAGTTAGAAGATAGTAATAATAGTATACCTTGAACCCCACTTGTCAGACATTGGAAGAATAGAGAATCGTTGGTCAAGAAAGGGGAATTTGGTTTCCTTTGGTTAGGGAATTTATAGAGGAATTATGACTTTTCGTCGATGGAAAATCAGATTTACTGAATGGTCGAACATCCAATCCATTCCTAATATAATGTCTAAGCCTTTAAGGGGCAAACATACCAGGTTTATTAGAAAAACCCTATCATACAGGGAGACTGGATACCAATGGCATACTAAGGAAATCTCTATTGAATTCTTAGCTGTAATGCTTACAACTAAGAGAAATTGCATTTCAAGTACATGGAGAATATATTG
The DNA here is from genome assembly GCA_037974835.1 of Cicer judaicum. Classification (NCBI taxonomy): domain Eukaryota; kingdom Viridiplantae; phylum Streptophyta; class Magnoliopsida; order Fabales; family Fabaceae; genus Cicer; species Cicer judaicum. Next base: position 5,616,130 of record JBBPBS010001045.1, on the reverse strand, counting down.
CAAAACAAAATCAGAAGAGATGAAAGAATGAGATTCATCAGTGTCAAACATGAAAGTTGAAGGGATTTGATTTCTGAACCCAATGGCATTTATTAGATTATGATTTATACCTTTCTTTGCACTGAGAGCTGTTAGACATAAGTCCATTTTTGATATTATTGACAAACATACATCATGTGATAAATCTAACATTTTGAATTAAGAAAAATTTCAGGAACAACAACTCAACTCTACAATAGCTTGGAACTCAAGGAATCAACAAAAGTTGGAAGATTCACTGAGCAAATCGATTGGACAAATTGATTTTGTAAAAGGGTTGTATGAATTTATGTAGTTTGTGATTAATCCATCGATTGGCAAAATCGATTGGCACATTTTCTGAAAATCAAGTATGCTATCAATCGACTAGGTAAATCGATTGGTATATTTATTAGAAAATAAATTGTGCAAGTCAGAGAGCTAGCTAGCCTTAAATCGATTAGGCAAATCGATTGTTTAAATCACAACGACTGAACTGATTGCTTAAATCGATTGGCACATTTACTGAAATTAAATTGTGCAAGTTAGTAGCATGCATTACAAGCTAATCGATTTGGCAAATCGATTCTTCCAATCACAAGTTTATTTTCTTTGTTTCAATCAATTGACACAATCGATTGTGAAAGTCACAAAGCCAAACCAACTTTAATAAATCGATTAGGCAAATCAATTTAACAAAATAAGTTTTAAAATGAACTTGGTCTGGGACATACACAATCGATTAACACAATCCATTGATATATGTCTTTTGAAATAAGTTTGGCATCAATCGATTTGGTAAATCGATTGAATGAAACAAACTGATACATTGTTCTTCAGACATAAGTCCATAATCGATTAGGCACATCGATTAAATGATTTAAGGTCTCTCTGTAATTAGCGAAATTGATTGACCAAATCGATTAGCACAAAAGTTTTAACAAACAGAGAAGACTTAGTCCTGGCCAAATCGATTATGTGAATGTTTGAATCGATTAAGTAAATCGATTATTTTGATCTCGTTGTTGGAACAAAACATACCAAATCGATTATGCAAATCGATTCAAATATGAACTGTTATTCAAATCTGAAGAATGCATGAAAATAATCGATTAGTGAAATCGATTAGTTTGTGTAGTTTCAAGATTCAAGAAGAACAAGATTGTGAAATCGATTTGGTAAATCGATTGCACCTGTTTTATTCTTTAATGAATCGATTGGGCAAATCGATTTATCTGCTATAGTTTCTGAAACTATATAAATTGTTTTCATTTACTTGTTCTCATAATATCCAATACACTTTGACATTCATAGAATTTTCTAATAGTCACTTTCTCACATTGAAAATAACATTGAACTATACTTTTTCAGACTTGAACCTTATTCATTCATGATCAACAAAGGCTGAAAAAGATTGCAAAGAGAAAGACATTTTTAGAGAAGAAGCTTGCTTGACAAACTCTGTGTATTTCTGTTTTTAGAACATCTGTAAACAAATTCTGTAATCAAATAACATTGAGAAATCCAGTCTTAACTGGTAGTGATCTTTTGTGATTGAGGGATCTCATCAAGAAGACACTTGACTGAAATATTGGAAGAGTTTATGGGAGATAAACTCTAGGATTCAGGGAGATAAGAATAGAATAGAAAGAATAGTTTAAGATTGATAGGCGAGGAGCTGGAACATCTGTAAACTGATTCTGAGACATTCTAGTGGAAAGGCTAAGATCAGAATTGATCTTAGGACTGGACGTAGGCCGTTCAACAACGGCTGAACCAGTATAAAAATTACTGTGTACACTTTTCTTTCCCTCATCTCTTTTTAATTTCTGCTTTGATTATTTGATTGATATTGATTGTATGCGTAAATGAATTTCTTCGTATCTTGACATTACATGAAAGGTTGTCTTAGCATGCTTGTATGTGAATCAATATCTTGAACGATAAATGTATATATTGCACTCTTCATTTTAACAATAATTGTTATTGTTGATTTTCTTTAGGATTGATCTTTTTGGGACCTTGTTTAATCTTTTGTTTAGTAAATTTCGAATTTATTAAACTATTGCGCATATTGTTAGAATAGGCATTATTCTGCATAATTTTTGTCTAACTGAGGTCATACCCCCCATCAAGAGCAAAGACCCTCCCAGTGTTTGGCTTGTTTGGGTTGGACTTTACTTGTCTCTGGCGCACTGGGCAGTAAGAAATGTAAGACCTAATACCAAGTATCTAGAATTTGACATTATAATCTATACATCTCAATAATGTAGAGGCAAGTAAGAAAGTTAAGAAGAATCAAATTTAGACAATTGAACTACATATAGAATTATAGTTTACAATTATTTGAAATTGATTCATAAGATACAATGAATTAACCAAGTCTTTGAACTTAACTTTTACATAAACATTGAATACATCAAATCCTGCTACATTGTGACTAAAAATTAAGAACTAAATTACTCCTCCAACCTCAAGTTGCTCCAGAACTACCCATAGCTGCAAAATTTTAAAATAAATAGGGTGAGAAACAAATCCCAGTGAGTTCAAAAATAAAGGGAAGGGTGGTAAAAATATCCCAATCCAAGAGGCTTAGAAAATATGAAATTATATGCTCTTTATGCAATAAAACACTTTCATAAAATTGTGTCAATTGACACCTAGTTCTAATTTATAAATCATTGAAATACATGACTAAAAAGTTTCCTTAGAATATAGAAAGGTTGTCCAACTGTTTTGATGTGAGTCACCAAATTAATTAAACCTGAATAGTAAAGTTGGCTTGGCCACAGCCCCAACTAGCGTCTTGATTATTCTTCCTTTACCTATTGTTTTATGTGTAAAACAATCCCATCAATATCCCACCAAGACTTGAACCATTAATGCCATGAATTTATATGATTGAGATGCATTATGAGATGTTACGCCATGCATACATTATATTTCCAACAACTTAAGGAGACACAATTTAACTCATATAAAATAATTATCAGTCCCTGATTCAAAGCTGGAATTAGAGGCGAAAATGGGACCAAAGGCAACATGTTGATTACATTTTACCAAAGAGAAAAAAAAAAAAAAACTCAAATATTGCATACATATCAAAAGCAATAGGAGTAACGAGCATAATTTGTACTCGGCAAGCCTACTAACTGTTAAACAAGGTATATGCATCTAATTAAACCGTTTTAACACGTAAATTAATTTTAAAATAACATACAATCAAAATTCACACATGCATGCCATCAAACATCATAATTTATGTTATGCTTAATCATTTTTTTTTTCCACTCACTCCTAGTAATTTCTTTTATTTCCTTTTTCCCAAATCAAATCATAATTTCTTTAAGAAAACAAAAATGATTTTATCCCCCAACCTCTCATATAAAAAAAATTGAAAAAAACAAAACATAATGTAAAGTGTAACACCCTAAATTTAATAATATACTATTTTATTAATTAAATAGGATTTTAAATAATTAGTTTGATGTTAAAATTATTATAGAATATATATTGATAAATTTTGTAAGTAAGTTTTATTATATGGATTCTTCTATGATGTGATGGTTTGATAGATATTATATTTAATGAACAATATAAATAATAAATATTTTATTTTATTATTTTTCTAGAAATAATAGTATTTTAGTGTAATATTTTAAAGAACAAGATTTTATATAATTTTAAGTATATATGTGAGTTCC
>JBBPBS010001045.1:5587398-5612027 GCA_037974835.1 Cicer judaicum | reverse complement strand
ATATATATTATAATTTAGAAATTAACATAAAATATTGTTATATCTATTTATTTTATAATTTTAACTATTTTCTAATATGATGGTATTATTATAATATGAATATTTTGAGAAATTAGTATAATTGTAGGGATTATTTTGAATATCAAAGTTTCAGTCATTAATAATATGTATTTTATATATAGATTATTTTAATTACCCTAATTTATAAAATTTACTAACGTTTTGAAAATTAAATGCTACTTTGAGGAATATTAAAAAGGAGATTAAACAATTATTAATTTTATTTTAACAAAATAAAATAATAATAGTAAAACAAAAACATAAATAAAGAGAACTTGTGAACCCTAATTTTTACTAAAATAAAACAAAACAACTAAAAGGGAAGGGGGTTGGACGGGCATACGTAGAACTAAAGAATAAACATAACAACAACCTATCGTTTGACATTGGTGATCGATAACTGTCCTGTAAAAGTTTCTCCATTTTCATCCAAATTTAAGTATGTTATTTTATTCATTTAACTCGTCAATTAAACATAATTTTTCCAATTTTTAACAACCCTAATTTCTCTCTAAAATACCCGACTTCTTCGTTTATAGAATTCGTTATTTTGCACCGTTCTCCTTCACCGTAAGTCCGATTTGAGTGAAACCAACGCCAAAATTACCATGTGAAAAGTGGCTATATTATCCACTAATTGAGTTTCTGATTTATGGTAATTTTCCTTGACCGAATTTCGAATGTAGTTTTTAGAGTATCTTCTCATAATTTATTTTTAACGTTTACCCATAAACTATCGAGTTAGATCGATCGAAGGACAAACAGTCAACGAACAAAGGTTGTTTGCTCGTGGAATCGTATTCGTGTGTGAAAGCGTCAAATTAAGGGAATGGGTGAGAGAACGTTTAAATTGATGAGTATAATATAATTTGAGATGAACGGGAAAACTGTATTTCCCAATAATTCATTCGGGGCTCGCTACGTACAGCAGTAGCCCTTTGAGCGATAAATTGATTAATGTAAAAATAAGAGAATTGTGAGATTAAAATATAGAATAGAAATATTTATATAGTGTTGATTGATTTAACTTTGTAAAATGTGTGGTATTTGATATTATTGTGATGATTTATTTATTTTTATTAAATGTGTGATATTTGATATTATTGTGATATTAGATGTTGAATGAATTTTATGTATATGTTTGAATAGACGTGTTTATGTGATGTGATAATAAAAAGTTAATTTACTTTGATACATTTATGTGATTATGACGATGTATAATTAATAATAACGATGTTATACATTTGTGACAAACCTATGAGATGATGTATGCTTGATGATAGTGATGTTATAAATTTGTGATGAGTTTATGCGATGAGCTATGATGAATGATAGTGATGTTGTGAATTTGTGATGAGAATATTGAAGTAATCCCATAGTTAGTGAATTAATTGTGATTTCAATTTGTGTTTGAGATGACGGTCTTAATGGAGTATCATAGGCCAACGAGGGAAGAAAATAAATATTGAGAAATTGTGAAGTGAGGATTATTTTGTCATCAAATAGGTAGGGCTTGACAAGCCTAGTGATTATGGGGATGTACAACTGAATGGGCCTGATCATGGCAGTCTGCTGTCAAGCCTTAATGCAAAATTGTTAGACCTTGGAGGTATTCAGATGGGGAATTCGTAGGTGACTTGGAGGTAGCACTCCAAATGTCGGGAGCTACCACGTAACACACGTTTACCTCGACTGTCACGTATATGTGCTCGGGTTGAGTTGAGGAGATCTATGAGGACAGGGCCAATTGGAATTGTCCGTCCACCGGGATGGTGGCATAGTATTAAGCCTCCTAACCAAGTACTTCAGAGTTAGAATGGTATCACATTGTGAAGTAGAGTCTAAGCTCATGCACAATATTGCATTTTATTATAGTTGTTTTGTTTTTATTAATATGTATCGTGTGTGGTAATAATTTCTCTTAGACAATTTGATGTTACAGTGAAATCTATTGATTTTCCTTGAGTGATTTTGACCTTTGAATGTGATATTTTCTTGATGGAATATTTGTGTAATGATATGGTCCTATTATGATTGTTTGTGTTTTTCTTACTTGTATTATACTTTCATCATGATTTCGAAACTCACCTCCTTCGTTGTTTATGTTTGATTGGTTGGGTCATGCGTTTGCGAAATCGAAAGTATTACAGGTTAATGAGTCTTGAAGTTCAAGTTTGGGAGGAAGCCCGTACTGATAGGTGATACCGGGAATAAGGGATTTAATTTGTATTTTACTTATTTAATATGAATCAAATTTTTATATGAAAAACTTAGAAGTACTAGTAAGTTTTTATAATTAAATCAAGTAATTATACTTAAATCAAGCTTATCGAGATTGCACTATTTTAATGGATAAAATAAATTTAAAGTGTTTTTATTTATATTTTTGAGAAACGTGATATCCTAAATTAAATATAAAGTTTTAAATTTCTTGAAAATATATTTTTATTTATCCGCTGCAAAATTTATAAGAATATGATATAAATTATTATATGTATTATTATGGAATTTAGGGTGTCATATAAAGAACTCACTATTTGTGCTAAGGGAGAAGATGAGGTTCTGATTAAACTGGTTTTTTTTATCTCCCTTTTTGTTGGATTGCAACTTTGGCTCAAATTCTTCAATTTTGGGTCGTTATCCCCTTCTTCATTGACAAGTTTGATTTCTAAGAGTGTTGGGACATATTTGGATATGCAATTTTTACAAACATCTTTAAAGATTCCTAAGAAGCTTTTGGGCTTGAAGGATTTGGAAAACTAAAGAATTTGGGGTTGGGAGATTGAGAGGTGGAACCTCACACGAACGAGAACGAACCGTAATGAGAGGAAAATGTTTTTGAGAAAATGAAAAGAAATATATATTTAGGAAAGTATAGTGGAAATTCCATTTTGCCATTCATTTATCCAAATATTATCATAGTGGAGTATGTTTTAAATATATATAATAGATTTACTTAGTTAGTTAGTTGATTAAATTTAGTTAATTGATGACTAAGTTAAGTAGATGATAAGTTAAACTTCAAATATAATCTATAAATAAAAGGCATTGTATTTCAATTGTTATTATCTTCTTCAATATGATTCCCTTTGAGTTTTATTCTCCATAAAGCTCTCATGCTTATTTTTATCATGGGATTAATTTTAATATCTATGATCATATGACTTCTAATTTATACTATAATAAAACATAACAAAGAAAAGGGAAGGGGGTTGGATGGGCAGACGTAGAACCAAAGAATAAACACAACAACAACTTATTGTTTGACACCGGTGATTGATAACTATTTCGTAAAAATTTCCCCGTTTTCATCCAAATTTGAGTATGTTATTTCATTCATTTAACTCATCAATTAAACACAATTTTCCAAATTTTTAACAACCCTAATTTCTCTCTAAAATACCCGACTTCTTCGTTTGTAGAATTCGTTATTTTGCACCGTTCTCCTTCATCGTAGATCCAATTTGAGTGAAACCAACGCCAAAACGACCGTGTGAATAGTGGTTATATTATCCATTGATTGAGTTTCTGATTTATGGTAATTTTCCTTGTCCAAATTTCGAATTTAGTTTTTAGAGTATCTTTTCATAATTTATTTTTAACGTTTACCCATAAACTGTCGAGTTAGATCAATCGAATGAAAAAGAGTCAATGAACAAAGGTTGTTTGCTCGTGGAATCATATTCATGTGTGAAAGCGTCAAAGTAAGGTAAGGGGTGAGAGAGCGTTTGAATTCATGAGTATAATATAATTTGAGATGAACGGGAAAACCGTATTTCTCAATAACTCATTACGGGCTTGCTACGTACAGCAGTAGCCTTTGAGTGATAAATTGATTAATATGTTTGAGTGATAAATCAATTTGTGTTTGAGATGACAATCTTAATGGAGTTTCATAGGCCAACGAGGGGAGAAAATACGTATTGAGAAATTGTGAAGTGAAGATTATTTTATCACCATATAGGTAGGGCCTGACAAGCCTAGTGATTCTGGGGATGTACAACTGAATGAGCCTGATCATGGCGGTCTGTTGTCGAGTATTAAGGCAAAATTGTTAGACCTTGGAGGTATTCGGGTGGGGAATTCCTAGGTGACTTGGAGGTAGCACTCCAAATATCGGGAGCTACCACGCAACACACGTTTACCTCAACTGTGACGTATATGTGTCTCGAGTTGAGTTGAGGGGATCTATGAGGACAGGGTCAATTTGAATTATCCGTCCACCGGGATGGTGGCATAGTATCAAGCCTCCTAATCAAGTAATTCAGAGTTAGAATGGTAACACATTGTGAAGTAGAGTCTAAGCTCATGCATAACATTGCGTTTTATTGTAATTATTTTTTTGTTATTAATACGTATCGTGCGTGGTAATAATTTCTCTTAGACAATTTGATGTTACAATGAAATCTATTGATTTTCCTTGAGTGATTTTGACATTTGAATGTTATATTTTCTTGATGGAATATTTGTGTAATGATACGGTCCTATTATAATTGTTTTTGTATTCTTCTTACTTGTATTATACTGTCATCATGATTTCGAAACTCACCTCCTTCGTTGTTTGTATTTTACTGGTTGGGCCATGCATTTGTGAAATCGCAGTTATTATAGGTTAATGAGTCTTGAAGTTCAAATTTGGGAGGCACCCCGCTCTGATAGGTGATACCGGGAATAAGGGTTTTAATTTGTATTTTACTTATTTAATTTGAATCAAATTTTTGTATGAAAACCTAAGAAGTACTAGTAAGTTTTTTGAATTAAATCAAGTAATTATACTTAAATCAAGCTTATCAAGATTGCACTATTTTAATGGATAAAATAAATTTAAAGTGTTTTTATTTATATTTTTGAGAAACGTGATATCATAAATTAAATATAAAGTTTTAATTTCTTAGAAATATATTTTTATTTATCCGTTGCAAAATTTATAGGAATATGATATAAATTATTATATATATTATTATGGGATTTAGGGTGTCACATAAAGAACTCACTATTTGTACTAAGGGAGAAGACGAGGTTCTGATTAAATTGGTTTTTTTCAGCTCCCTTTTTGTTGGATTGCAACTTTGACTCAAATTCATCAATTTTGAGTCGTTATTCCCTGCTTCATTGATCAAGTTTGATTTCTAAGAGTGTAGAGACATATTTGGATATGCAATGTTTACAAACATCTTTAAAGATTCCTTAGAAGCTTTTGGGCTGGAAGGATTTGGAAAACTAAAGAAATTGGGGTTTGGAGATTGAGAGGTGGAACCTCACAAGAACGAGAACGAACGATAAGGAGAGGAAAATGTTTTTGAGAAAATGAAAAGAAAAATATATTTAGGGAAGTATAGTGGAAATACCATTTTTCCCATTCATTTATCCAAATATTACCACAGTGCCCATTCTTTAATTAATCAAATTTTAAACTATTTATTTTATTTTTAAATTATTATTAAATTAATAATTTCACCAATTAAATTCTAAACTTACCAAAATAGATAGATTGCTACAATGAGTATGAAATTTAGTTTGATGAGGTGCCCTCGTTTCTGTAAGACCCATAATTTTAAATTATACTTTATGTATTTTAGTGTTTTTTGGTATTGAACTTGGAGGCTTTTTAGCCAAAGTTATTAATATTTTGGGAGTTTAAATGACCAACAAGATATTTTGATGCTCGATTAAAATTTCTCGTCGATAAATAAATTAAATTAATTGCGGTGAATCTTTTACGAAGAATTTAATTCTCGGGAGTTTTGTTAAAAATATCTCGAGTTGCTAAAAATTGTATCTGTCAATTGAGTTGCGACGATATTAGATATTTTTAACAAAAAGTGGGTTGGAGAGGTTATGGGTGAAACGGTAATTTTAATAAATATCTAGATATTTTGAGATATTTGTTAAGTTATAATTAATATATAAATATATATGTTTGTTTGGAGGGAAAATAAAAGGAAATAGAAAGGAACGTAAAAGGAAGAAAGGAAAACAGAAAGAAAAACATTTCCTTCGCTCTTCTTCCTGCTCCCTGCCTTCGAGAACTCATTCTCCCTTCTTTTTCCTCTTTTGCTTCTTTGCATCTTTTTGCTTCGAGAAAAGGAACCAAGGTTTGGTGGGTGAGAAGACAAGGATTTCTCATCTTCATACTTCCTCGTTGATTCGAAAACGAAGAAAAACGATGTTAGGGATTTTAAAACCGTCAAACACAAACTTCCATGTTTCATCTAGATCTAAGCTTCGTTTCGCGAAGAGATAGGAGCGAAATTTGCTCACCACCATGCTACGGTGCTAGTGAACTAACTTTGGAAGCGACATCGTGAGCGGAGATTTTACCGGATTTACTCGCGGTACCGTAATCGTGCGTTAAAGTTAACGTTAAGGTAAGGGCTCCTTCCAACCTTTTAGTTTGCATTTAGGGACATATATGTGGTTGTGTGGAAAAGAATTTTGTTAGGGTTGAAGTGTTGATTTGGAGAAAATGAATTTAATACTTTTATGGGTGAAATTCTAATGTTGGGCTTTGGTGATACTGATGAATGTTTTGTGGAAAATGAATTTAACTCATTTATGTATGATTTTGAGGAAATGAAATTTGATGTGTTTGAGTGGTGGGTTGTAATGATTTGTGTTTGTCGTATTTGACGTGTTCATAATTAACACTTATAAATTTTGAGATGTGTTTGTGTGAATTTTGTGGAAAAATGAACTGATGTGATTTGGTATGAATTGTGGATTGAATTTGAGAATATGTCTGAGTATGCTCTGTGGGGAATTTGAAAGTCATTAGAGTTAAATGAGTATTAAAAATGGGGAATCTTTTAATATCTTTGTTTACTTAATGATTGTCGTGAAAATTGTTAGAGTAAAATGAGTTTTAAAAATGGGGAATCTTTTAATATCTACATTTACTTAACGATTGTCGTGGATAGAGTCAGAGTATGCTCATGCATTTCATTTTTGGTAAATCGTGCAGACCCGTGATAGGCGGCACCTCGGTAAATAGTACTTCAACCTGTGATAGGCGGTACATTTATGATTTACGTTTTTGGTAAATCGTGTTGACCCGTGATAGGTAGCACCTCGGTAAATAGTATTTCGGCCTGTGATAGGCGGTACATTTACGGTTTACGTTTCTTTTTAGTAAATCATGCAGACCCGTGATAGGTGGCACCTCGGTAAACAGTACTGGTCTGTGATAGGCGGTACGTTTATGATTTACGCTTTTTAGTAAATCATGCAGACCCGTGATAGGTGGCACCTTGGTAATTTAGTACTTCGGCATGTGATAGGCGGTACAATTATAATTTACGGCCCTTCAAGCAGGGTTTTGGTTTGGATATCTGAGTCCATGCATTTTTCCATATACGCATTGCATTAGGGTGCTTGGCACACGAGTCGTGTTTGATTCACGATTATGATTGAGTGTTTGAACTTAAATTGCCGTGGTAATTGTGTTATAATTGCCAAGTGTGGATGTTTTGGAATTGTGTGTAAGTGCGATTGAGTGCAAAACTATTTCGAAACTCAAGATGTCGTGGTGATTGTGTTGTAATTGCTAAGTGTTATGTTTTGGAATTGTGTGTAACTGTGATTGATTTTGTTTATGTAGTTTAGAAAAACTTCAGGAAAATCGATTTCCCAATCGATTCTGTTAAAATGTGAGACCAGCTCAATCAACTGCCTAATCGATTTCTACGTTTCTTGTTGTCTTGAATCTTGAAAATATATTGAACTAATCGATTTGCCAATCGATTTGGCTCGTTACAATAGCTCAGCTATTTAGTCAAAATCGATTTGCCAATCGATTTGGTTTGTTACAGTGGCTTAACTATTTATTTCAATCGATTGTTCAATCGATTTACTTAATCACAGGACACAGGTCTGATAAAACCATTTAAGAAATCGATTTCCCAATCGATTAAATCAGCAAAACCTTTGTTCTATGAATTACAAAATCGATTTCCCAATGGATGTGCAAATCGATTGTCCAATCGATTGATTTAAACTCAGAATACAGGTTTCACTATAAACCTTTAAGAAATTGATTTCCCAATCGATTTACTTAGTAAAAACTTTTATTCTGAGTCAGAAAATCGATTGCCCACTTGATTCATCAATTGACTGGTCAGTTGATTTATTACTTGAATGATTAAAACTTTATTTTTTATTTCATTTTTACTTGGCAAGTATTATGAAAACCCTTTTAAGGTGCATGCTAAGTTGAAAGGTTATTTTGTGCATTTAAAAACTTAAATGTTATGTGTTAATTGTTAATTTCGGTTGGTGACCCTTTACATTATTGTGGAAATTTGGGCTTTGCCCTCAGATGAGAACCAGGGCCATCCTATCGGTTCGTACACTGTGGATGAGAATGTAGTTGGAAACACCTGACTGGAGCTATGTTAGGAGGATCTTGCGGGGCGCGTGAAGATCACTCAGGATGTATAGTTTTTTGTAGAATGATCAGATTAGGTTGACGTATAGGGACTAGAGGTCTTTCTTTTGGATTGTGTTTATTTTAAATTGGAAGACTGTACCTATATCAATATTGTCAGCATGACATTTTATTTCCGATGGGTCCCATGTATCACTTTTTGATGTGTAAATACTTTGGATTCGTATTTAAAAAAAACTATTCCGCTGCTTGTAAATTATGTTGACTTAAATATTTATGCAAAGGTATTTCCTTAATTAATTCTTTGTTTTATGAATTTGTTTTGTAAAAAAAATACACTCTCGCTTTTAAAAATCGGGGTGTTACAGTTTCTATTTTCTCACTTGGTACGTGATTTGATCGGTCATTAATATACAATAAATGAAGTATGACAAAAAAATATACTACATCTATCGTTTTGTATAAACAAACATTTATTGCATATTTCACATATGAAATATATGAAGAAGAAAAAAAGTTCGTAGTATAATTAACGTTAAAAGAATACAAATTGATCTAGTATGTTGTTAAAAATAAAATAAACTAAAATATAACCCGCGCGTTGCACATGATATATAAATGTTAACATATTAATAGTAATGTAAATAAGATTTTAAAATTTTAAAAATAATATAATATGTATAGACTTTAACATTTATGAATAAAATTTTAAAATTTCAAAAATAATACAATTTATTCATTTTGTTTGTAGAGTACTTTTTCAGTTTATTTGAGTAGTTATTATATATGAGTTGACAAACACACATTTGAGAATATGTAAAATATTCTGTAGAACGTAATTGTAATTAATTCATATATTTAGTATTAAAAATTCATAGTGATTATCATCTTATAAACAAAATTCATAAATTATATTTAGTGTTAAAAATATTAAAAGTATTTTAATAAATATTAATATATATAATTATCTACCGCAAAATCAAATTAGTCATGCTCTTTTATTGTGTTGTCAAATCTAAATTTATTTTCAAAAAAAATTTAGAAAAATATAATATGGACAATCTTCTTTGTCTTTTGAATAGTCAATATATTTTCATGTCGTAGATGAAATCAATTTAAACAGATAATAATGGTTGATTACTCTATTTTAGTTTTGTATGTAGAAAATTATATATTGATTGTACTTTAATTTGTAACTCATGACACATTAATATTTATACATAAAATTAGATGCTAAATAATAATAATAATAATATATAATAAGAATTTTCCAACTATATCTACTTCTTTAAAAATAATTGGGTTGCAACCACTAATGGTAGAGATTGTTTGAAGAAGTAGAATTTTCTCTCGAAGACACAATAATAACACTCATATAAAGCTAAATATATATTATTGTTGGATACTTCTCTTCTATAAATTAGATTGATAAAATTGAATATTTCTCTTCAATAAATTAGATTGATAAAATTGAATATATATTATTGATATAAAGCTAAATATATATTATTGTTGGGTACTTATCTTTTATAAATTAGATTGATAAAATTGAGTATATATTATTGACATAAAATTTCATATTGATTTTTTAAAATAATATAGAATTAATGTGAAAGATGTTGGACAACTATTATGAAATAATAATGTGATATTATGAAATAATAATATAGAATTAATTTAGAAAATTTTGAGTAGACGTTATGAAATAATATTTAAACTAGACTTAACAAGATTTGAATTTGATCAATCAAAAAATTTAAAACCTAATTATAACTTGTTGCCTTATCATATATATATTTTTTTGAGATAAGTATGACTTTTATGAAAGTCTAATATTGTTTGTTAGTCTATTTAAAAATTTATTTTATATTAACATAATTAAATAAATAATGTAATATATTTTTGAATAGACTAACAAACTAAAATATCAATAAAATTAAGTATATTTTTGAATTTTAATGTGTTATTTTAAAGAAATTTTCTTTAGTTCTATTTTATAGTAGTATATTTATATATGGAAAAAATAAATAGAGACTAGTATAATTAAATTAGTAAAAGATTAATAGACTTACAATTTAACATAAAGTTCATAATTTGTTATATATAACAATAATAGTAATTAAAAAAATATTATTTATATTTATTTAAATAAATCGGTGTAATAAATTTAAAAGATTTTTGTGTAGTTTATAGTCTAATTTTTTTAGCTAAATAGATTTCTAAAAAACTTTAATCTTGTCTATCTAAAAAAAATTGAAGTGTCCTATCATTGACCTAGACTAGACCGAAAATTTCTATCGATTGATATAGTATATGTTCGATACCTTTACTAATAGATATTCACCGTTTTAAAAATAAACGAGTTTAAACTTAAAATTAAACATAACATATAGCAATAAAAATCTAGGTTTTTTTTTATTAGACAATACTTTGACGTTACAAATCCTAATTCCACCTAACTCCATTTCTTTGGAGAGAACAGCAATATTTCAATCCATCTATCTACTACTCTTTCTACTTTATTAGTAAAAATAGTTTTATCAACGTCATTAATTATATAAAAAAAATGGTATGCTATAGGATTTTTAATTAGTCGTAAAAATTAGAATGCTAAAGAAACGTGCTGCGTAGATATTAATTAATTTTATAAATTTTGTAGATAATATTTTATGTATTATAAATATAATTATTTTATAATATTATTTTATTGATTTGTAATAATTGAATATGATTAGGAAAATTAAAATGATAGAAAATTATGTTTATCGCAATCATCTAATTTAATTTTTAAAATATTTTATAAAATTCGTATGATAATTTATTATATAGGATAATTGTTTGACTCATTGTAGTGTGATTGTTAATTTATTTTTCAACATATAATGGTACTTGTATTTATTTGATGAAATAAAATGTAAAATACAAACCCAAAAATAAGATGTAAAAATTTAAAAATATGATTGACTATTTAATATTTTTTATTTTAAAAAAATATTAATATTGAATTATATTGTAGCGTAGCCTAAATTTATTTGTTTTATTTGTTTTATTAGTATGATATTTTAATTGTGAGCACGAGAAGTTGTTGTAAAAAAAAATTATTGAATATATTTTATCAAGAGTTTGTAAAAAAAACATATATAATAGATAATAGTTTTTAATAAGTGGAAGTAACTTTTTTAATAATTTTTTATATATTCGTATTTTATGATTATTTTTAATAAATGTATTTTCTGTCAAATGAAAAATATATTTTTATTTTATAAAATATTACAAAAAAAAAATAGATTGACGGAGAGAAATTATAAATGGATTGACATTAATGAGTAATTGAATTTTTAACGTATAAAATCATTACTCACTATAAAGAGAGGAGAATATTAGGGATTGAGAGGAGAATTGATATTAAAGAAATTAGGATATTAGGAATTGAGAGGAGGATTGAAGGAAAAGGGGAGAAATGAGGAGAGGTCCACGTCAGCTTTTTGGCTGATGTAGGAAATATTTGTATAAGTGGCGTTCGGGGGGTGAAGTGGCATTCGGGGGGTGAGGTGGCATTCGGGAGTGAGGTGGAATTCAGGGTTCTGTTTTAAATATATATAATAGATAATGGATTAAAGATTTACATATACTTTAAATCGTATTTAAATATTTTAACTAATTGTTTGTGCAATTGAATTATTGTTATATTGATATGTACCAAAAATAAATTCTATTAAAAAATAATTTAATTTTTTACAATACTTAATCTTTTTAACATTCAAATCATTATTATAATAAGAAAAATTAAAATAAAAAATTACATTCAATTATAAATATATAATTTAATTGAGAAAAATTTAGTGTTAACATATTTTTTCAGAACATATATATAGTAAACTTTTGTTCATTATATTTTTTAAATATATTCATTTATATTTTTATATATATTATAATTTTAAATAAATTTATATATTTTAATAATTGGAAGTAACTTTTTTAATAATTTTTCATATATTCGTATTTTATGATTATTTTTAATAAATGTATTTTCTGTCAAATGGAAAATATATTTTTATTTTATAAAATATTACAAAAAAAAAATAGATTGACGAAAAGAAATTATAAATGGATTGACATTAATGAGTAATTGAATTTTTAACGTATAAAATCATTACTCACCGTAAAGAGAGGAGGATATTAGGGATTGAGAGGATGATTGATATTAAAGAGAGTAGGATATTAGGGATTGAGAGGAGGATTGAAGGAAAAGGAGAGAAAAGAGGAGATGTCCACATCAGCTTTTTGGGTGATGTGGGAAATATTTGTATAAGTGGCATTCAGAGGGTGAAGTGGCATTCGAGGGGTGAGGTGACATTCGGGGGGTGAGGTGGCATTCAGGGTTCTGTTTTAAATATATATAATAGATATGAGATAGTATAAGATAGTGAATGATGTATAGAATTTGTGAAATAGCTAAAAATTGAGGAAACTCTCTACGAAGACACGCCAACTTTTTAGTTGAGGTGGCAAATATTTGCATATGTGGAAGAAATTGTGAGGTGGTAGCGGAGTATGTTTTAAATATATATAATAGATTTACTTAGTTAGTTAGGTGATTAAATTTAGTTAATTGATGACTAAGTTAAGTAGATGATACCTTAAACTTCAAATATAATCTATAAATAAAAGGCTTTGTATTTCAATTGTTACTATCTTTTTCAATATGATTTCCTTTGAGTTTTATTCTCCATAAAGCTCCCATGCTTATTTTTATCATGGGATTAATCTTAATATCTATGATCCTGTGACTTCTAATACGGTATCACAAGCCTCTAGATTTAAGGCCAAAAATCATGCTTCAGCAAGAGATGTTGATGAAAATGATTATGATTATGACTATGATCCAAATTCACAAGATAAAGTTTAAATTCAAATCTTTGTTTTTGAATCTACAATCCACAAGCACAACCACTCTAATTTTTTGGCAGTTTTTCACAATCAGAAGGTAAATACAATTTAAATTTTTCTCTACAGCTAGAAGCATTCGCAAAAGACATAAAAACAAGCAACAACCATTGTCGTGAGAATTTTTAGTCGCAACCAGAAATAGTTCTTGATGTTACTGCTCATAATTCTAAACATTGAAAATAATGAATGCAACATCATTTCAGGAACTATTGATTTGGTCCTATATCAAGAAGTTTAAGTTTGAAAGTGTTTAGTAATTAAATAAATATAGTGTGATAAGAATGATGATCATGCAGTAGCAGTAACAGCAGTAGAGTTTTCCAACATTGAACTGCCTCCAATACACATGAAGCAAAGGCTCAAGGATAGATAGGTCCAAGGTGATAATGAAGGATATGAAAAACAATAAAATGCTTTTAAACAGGTATTAAGATTGCCAAACAAGCACTAGAACACGAAGAAATCATCAACAAGTTTACTCATCTTTTTGGTGTTCTTTGCCATGGTGGCTTCTGCTTCCTCTTAGGGGAAAGATCCCTAGACCTTCCCTATGTATATCCCTTGTTCTTTGTCATCTTTGTTACTCTTAGTTGGATATGCTATAGATTGAAAAAATGTCATTATTACTTACTAGATTTTTGCTATTATGCAAGCATATTGAGGAGGCATTAGCTTCAGATTTGACTGACTAACCCTTTGTAACAATCCTACGATCCTAAATCTTTAAAGAACTGTACTTTTTTAAATTTTTTGAACCATATGTTTATTAAGTATGTAAATCATTTGTTTTCGAATAGATGCATTATACTTGAACTAATAGTATAATTAGAGTTGTAAGGAAATTCTTAGTTCGACCACGCACACAATCACCTTCAGTTGCCTCTACAAAACAAAAGTTCAAAACATTTCATGCACAAGTATCAACAATCCTCTATTCATTCACAACATGAAGCAATGGGAAAGAATGAAAAAGTACAAGAGCTAGGAGTTAGAAAGATAAATTAGTGAAAAATATGCCCAAAGAGCCTAACAACAAGTGAGTTCCTTTCCTTTCAATAATATCTTTGCATGTATGAGTATCAGGGTTATTTGGAATAAGGGAGTGATTGATTACTGTAAATGGGGTTTTTTCAAAAGTTATGGGTGTGAGGAACCCTTTTTGCCTGCATCGTGTAAGAACAATCTATGTGTTTTTGGAACATAATATGTGTTGATTGATAAATGCATGTCTGAAGTATTGTCTTATATTTGATAGTTGTGAGTTATAATTTTGATTGGCGAGTGTCTGAGGGCTGGACTGTGAAAATAAAAGGGAAATCCATAGATTTTGCATAAATTCATTGAGTGAAATTTGATAAAAATTGAAATTATTTATCCCATGACTTTCACTAGCTAAGCGAGTTATTTTTGGATTAGCAAAATTGACAAATTGATTATTTCTAGTTTGGTATGGTAAAATGATTGAGCAAGCTTATTTTAGCTAAGCTGAAACGCTGTTGTTATTATTATTTTTTTTTTATTCATATCTTGCTTTGTGTGTGAGGTTTATTGATATAGTGATTATGTATGCATGTTTTGCAAATAATACTTGTAATTTGTTTATGAGGTTTAAGATTTATACCTTAAATAAACAATATGGAAAAGATTTCATATTGACTTAGTGTGTTTCGAATTAAAATACTAAGTAAAGGAACAATCAATCTTTAGGATGGTAAGGATGGTCATAGCCAACAACCAACTTCACTCGAAAGTTATAATTACACTGGGGACTCACAATGTGATTCTAATTCATAGTCATGATAAAATGCTTTATGCTAAATTTTTTTTATAAAAAAGTTATGTCTCATACATTAAATGTATATTATATGTTGAATTATTCTGGAAATTTATGAAAAATCTTTTTAAAACATCACCTTCCTGTTTTTGGAACTCATTGAGATTTTATCTCGCTCTTTTATTTCATGTTTGCATAAATGAGAAGTAAGATGCATGCAATCGTAGTACTCCAAATACTTTGTTTCGATATCGTATTACTCCAAATACTTTATTTTGAGATTATATTTTGTAGATGTAAACTTTTAAATCTATGTTTTATGATGAATGTACCTTAGACTTTAACAAGATGACATGTGATATTTTGTTCCAATCTTATGATTTGTAATATTTGTAATATTATGAACATCAAGATTGCTTAAATTATTAAAATTGTAGTGTCTTATATTTTATTCTAGATAAATAATATCATATGTTACACCTATAACCTCAATCATGTTGATAACATTATCAAAGAACAAGTGATTGTATTTCATTCAAGATTATATTCATTGAGGCTGGCACAATTTCCAAAATATTTCATCAATATGCTCATGGTGAATTTGAAGATCTTCTTGCAATCATAGAAAGGCTAACTCAAGTTGTGGAGCATTGTATCCCCTACCAACTTAGTGTAGGACTAATAACAATAATGTTCATCATAAAATGTTCGACACCGAACTCTAGAATGGTGATTGAAAGAGTTCAATTTGATTTAAGGCTAAGATGTTACGTTCAATGTTAAAAACACAATTTTATTCAACATACAAAATCAAGAGAAGAATCTTAATCAAGAAAATATCTAATTACAATCTTCTTATCAATTTTGTATCAAAACCGAATGCCACCAAACTCCAAATAAAAAAAAAATTAAGAACAATGCAAAAATACATAAATTAAAAAGTTAGGAAAAGAGAGATTCACACGGAGATTTATACATGTTCCTCTATTTCGTCCTCACTCGTAGAGTATATCATGTCTCATTCAATTGAAAGAGAGTTATCTTCCTTAAATTATTGATTATGAGTGTTTACATGATCCGTCGGTGGATGTTATAAAACCTTGCACACAAACCCTTCTTACTAAAACATCTTCTAAATAGAATCTTGGAACACCCTACAAATTATGAACACATATCTATCTTCAAGATAAAGATCACACTCTACTATTAGCAAGATAGACACCTAGAAACACCCTTCTAGGAATTTCCTGAAGAATATCTTCTTCAACTATTCGACACGCAATCCATCAATATCCCTTTGATTATTCATATATAGAGTAGACATCCCAACAATCGATATCCACTCATTGTTATTCCTTGGATTAAAACTCGATTGTACATTCGATTTGATCAAGAAAGAGTTTCCAATCTACGATAAGATCCTGAATATTTGAGTATAAGGAATAGGTGAAATTGTTCTTTTGTTCATAAATGAATAAAAAAAACTTTTATATGATGCATGAACAAGCTATGTCAATGAAAAACAAATTCTAATAGAAATAACCACTTTGTAACAGCCATAATATTCTTAAAACTTTCAAATTTCAAAGTCTGCAAGCTGTGTAAATCTATCCACGCATCAATTTTTTTGACTTACACGTGTTTGAAAAACAGTGTTTCAAGTATGAAATTGTATACTCAATTCACACAGCTACAAGTTGACTTATAGGACTCCCTACCTTGCTGGTATGTTAATTCACACATCAGGTGAGTTGATTTACAGCCCTGAATGAAAGAATCCATGAAAAAACAAGGTCTTGGTCTTCATAAGTTGGCAAATCAAGTTATAAATTTTTAAAAAAAATTAGAAAAGGTTTTAAATGAGTTTCAAAGGATCTCTATGCAATATGGTCATGATTCAAAGCTAATACATGCTAAATCAACATGTAATTAACCTTATGCCTGATAAAAACTTATTTTCTATGGATTCTTTCAGGATCAAGAATATATGCAAGAGAATGAGAATCACCAAAGCACACACAAGCACCATTAAGACTAAGCAAGTTGACATCACTCAAAACATTAAGTCAAAAACAAAAAACTAACTAAAGAGATACCTTATTATTATAGAAAATAATTGAGTAACTTATTTATTGTTAAAAAAAAAAATAAAGTTAGTTGGTCAAGTAAACTTAGTTAGTTAATGAGTTAGTTAGACAGTTGATTAGTTAAACTTCAAATTTACTCTACAAGAGGTCTTATATTCCATTTTTACTTTCTTTTTCAATATGATTTCTTTTGAGTGTTATTCTCCATCAAACTTTCAAGCTTTTTTTTCATGAGGTTAATCTTAATATCTATGATCATGTGATTCCTAATAATTAATGTGTTATTTTTGTCCATGAGTATTACTAAATTATCCTTTGTGTATAAATATTCTTAATGTTGATTTTTTTAATTTTTAAGACAAAAAATTGATGATTTTACTAAGTGATATAATTGAAATAATAAAATAAATGTATCTATTAAAATGCAAAGAGGCTTAATTTAGGGACAATTTTTTTTTTCTTTTATAAAGGGTACATATTATTAAGGATAGAGGTAGTACTTTAATTTAAGTCACAATGTTTTTATTTCGTACACTACTTATGTTCGTAATTGTTATGGATCGGACTCAAAATGATATAGTTGATGAGTCTTCATCAATTCTTGTTTTTAAGTATTTTGTTATCAATTTTATATGATATTTAATTTATTTTTATAGTCAATTTAATAAGAAAAATGAATTTAAATTTTCTTGGATAATTTTGAATGTTTTTCTACTAATCATTTCTAACAAGATAGATTCTCAGAGTATTTTTTTTTTCTTATTTTGATGTTACAAGTCAATTACATTAAAGAAAAGACGCACAAGTTACAAAGGATTATAGCAGACATAACATGACTCCCTAAATATAAAATTACTTTTATTGAAGATTGGAGCACAACAAGGAGAAGTAGAGACACATTTTGCTTGTCAGTGCATTGCACACCAAGCACAACATCCCTTTTTTGAGCACTAATGATAGGTCTCTCATTTTATTGCAAAGCATGGATGTGCCCCCATTTAATTTTGAGCAAGCGCATTGCATACAGACCTAGTGCAATGCGCTGATATGTGTTTCCAGTCCTCTATTTAAGTTAAAAATCATTATTTTATTAGGACTCTGATTTTTTGATGCAAAAGAAGAGGCATCTACACCTTAGAATAAACCTTGTGCAGTCTATATGTGTTTCTTCTTTCTATGTATTTTCTATCAAACACTATCAGTAGCTAATTTACTCATTGATTAGGGAAAAGAATAACCTTCTTGAATATATGTAATTTTGATTTTCGTATAATATTTATGCAATTATAAAGTTTTGATTATTCATGTATTTTTTGTCTTAATGATTTTCTGTGATTGATCACCATAGAATTGAACCTAAGAATTATTTCGTTATTGGGAAATAGCTTATTATATCTTGAACCAAAATGTATTTTCATGTTTCCATATTGTTAGAGGAATGTAAAGTACTAACATGTGTTTGAGGAATGTAACAAGCTTGATAATCTAAGAAATTACGGTTCGTTGTTATAAAAAAGGAAATTTGAGTCAAAGAATTGGTCTTAGTCTAGGTTATAAATTCGATGTAATCATATAGGTTAGATTGTTAAAATAGTAAATTCATAATTACATAGTGAAAAGAAGATGATTTGAATTTCTTAATCATTTTTCTCATATTGGATTTTGTCTATTTTATTTTATGTTTGTTCGATTTTATAACTCAATTATAACCTTTTTGTCACCTAAGTTTTTACAACTTTGTTGCATTACTGAATTAATAACAATTCATGTAAAGACGGTTTTATTTAACAATTTATTAATTGAATGATTTGTACATTTGCCAAAGAGTTGTCAACAGGATCAAATCCACTAGGGAAATGGTCCCACTTTCGAACAACCCAACTTGATTGACAATAACACTTAGGTTTTTCGAATTAGGGCATACTTCACCTAGTAAAGAGATCAGAGGTTGATAGACCATGTTAACTTACTTCTATATTTGATCCTAGCAATAAGATACGCGAAAAGGAGATTCAATGATGATGGACCAAAGTAGTTTATAGCTATGTACACATCTTAAACCACTTGATGTCAATTAGATTGTGATTATAATTGCAAAGTGATAATTACCATTTCATACCAAAAAGGACACATCTTATATCATAAGTTGAACATAGAATCAAAGTTCCTCTATTTCATGATCTTAACGAAATTCAACTAAAAATCTAAATAATCTAGTATTACATAGAACACTTGAAGCATTAAAGGTGCACTTAATTCTAACTATTAAAAGCACTCATTCTTTGTCAAAAACTTATTTGATTGTTAAAATATGTGTAGGTACACCACCCGAGCATAGAGCTTGGAATCGTATGTGTCGCCTACCCCCTCAACTATTTCCATGTTCTGTCAGAGAGCACTTAACACTAATTATAAACACCCTCTTAAAAAATTTATTCTTAAATTTAAGTATCTTTTGAATTTACTAGATACATTTATTTATTTATTTTATGTTAATTTATCTTGGAATATGAAATTTCAAGTTTTACAATTTAAATAAAAAAAATTATTTTAGGAATATCTACTCATAAAAAGAACAAATTAAATTCGCTATCTACTTTTTTTTTATTTCTTTTAATATTTAATAAATTAGGGTGGCAAAGCAGAACAAACTCATTAGACTGTCCTATTTAACCCACTAAAAGAATAGCAATCACATGTGTGGGGTGAGTTGGTTCATTATGCTAGATCATGAAAAGATTGATATATTTATTTTTCGACATTAGTAAGTTTTTTTCCGTTGTTTTACCAACTCAACCAAACTAAAAGACTAAAACTAGTCCCTTAGTTCTCTCAATTGAAAATCCAACCTTAGTTAAAAGCTAATAATGATATGAGTATATGTACAAGGATGATAAAGACCGCATAAACTTAGTTCCTCAATATCTTATGAGTTATTAGTACACTTTATATGTTTAATGTTGGTAAATTTAATTTGAGTTATTTTATGATAATTGTCAGTTTTTTTTGACATTTGGTTTTGTTGATCAATGATATCTGCCCTTATTTTTATTGTGAACTTAAAATAGAAAAATCTCATCAACCCGCCTTGGGATAGAGCGGAGTGATACTTTTAAACTCGACCGCTCAAATTGGCCTGTACCGTCCCACTTTTCGTGGATTAATCATGCAGCTTAGACAACATACAAATAAAATAAAAGGTGTTATAATTGTAATCACGATGAACCGCTACTTGTAGTCGCTTGATCAATACTTTACATAGCGAGTACATTTTTATTTTCAGATCTTTTACTTATCAATGTACAATTGGCACGCGTAATAATACTCTAATAAATGAGCAGAAAACAATGTATAAATTCGGCATTCAACGATTTCTGAGATGGGATCCTATTTTGCAAATTTTGAGAGTGTTGGATTGGTGCTGATTTGGATTCTTTGCTTTTGTACTTTCTTTACTTAGATGATTTTTGTAATAAAATAAAACAGAGAATAATGTTTAGATTGGGAACAAATATAGAGGGAGAAAGAGAGAAAGGTTGAGATCACAGTGCTTGTCTGGATTAAGGCAAAGTAAGTCCAGCGGAGAAGCTTATTCCAGCCAAGTTCCAACCCTTCATTTTGCAATCGGGTAGTGGCATCCAGTTCCAACGGTTCAATTTGGTATCAAAAGAGAGCAACAACATGTCCCAAAAACCTTCACAATTAGACACCAAAGCGGCCCTAATAATTCCATTTTTCTCCTCTAAACAGCCCATCATTACTCCATAAGGCTTCTCAATCACTCTCATCACGTCCCAAGGAACAGATGAAACAAACTCCCACTTCCTTCCATCGAAACTTAGCCCCCATAATTCCACTCCTTTCAACACTCTCACGCTCCTCCTATTCCCAATGTCCCCCTCCGATTTCACAATCATCATGTACCCATCACCGTACACGTGTAACCTATCAATCACGTTCCCCCAATTGAATCCAACGGTTAATCCCCCAGCATCATTAAATCGTGGCCGTAGAACAACAGGTGCGTCACATTCAGGCATTGACGCAACCAAAACACTCTCTCTGGGACCATGAACAACGCTGAGAAACACGTGAACTCCTCCACGTGGCAAAACACCATCGCCTCCTTTTTCTTCAGCTTCCATCGACTTCCACGTGTCAGTCATCGAATCGTACACAAACAAAACAGGTCGGTTCCCAACAAATTCCGCGAAATAAAAATGGAAATGACCCGACCCGGACGGGTCGGTTACAAGCTTCATTCCGGATCTCCTCCAAGAAGAAGTGCCACGTGGACCTAACGGGGAAGGAGGGATCCTTTTAACGGTGACGGCGACTAAATTAACGGCGACGACCTCACGAACGTTGTTGGAGGCGAAGAGAAAAACGTTAGCGGAAGCTGCAAGAAAGTAAAGATCCTCGCCGTGAAAGTCAACAGGCTTGAGAAGCTCTGCTATTGGGATCCGGAACCATCGATCGGAGCTCCGGTCGGTGAACGCGTGAAGAACAGCGTCGCGTAGCCAGCGTTTCTTGTAGACAAAGAGCCACGTGGTGGAGGTGGAAAGAGAGTTACACTGCCGAACGAAAGTGTGATCGGAGATTATGGTTGAGAAGGATTTGTTGACGAGTTTCAAACGAATGATCTCCGGTAAAACGAGGGAAAGGAAGATGTTTTGGATTAGTTCTTGTGGGAGGAGACAAAGTCCAATAGTGTTTGGGGTTGTGTTTCGATGATCATCCATGTAAAAAAGATAATAAAAAAGGTTACTTTAGTTGTCAGTGAAGTGTGTGTGTGTTTAAGTGACTTAGAGAGAGAGAGGTTTAGGATTTCAGGTGGGTGTGTGATTAGTTGGTAAAATTTTATTTATTTATATAAAAAAAAGTCATTGTCTCGTTGTGGTTGGCTTTTGACTCATGAGTTTTATTTTTTTATTGATTTGAAAAGGACATTTTAATTTGATTATTAGGGAAAGACCTCATTAATGGCCACAAAGGACGAATAATGACCCACAAAGATTCTAAACAACAGAAGAGATCGTCGTCACGGGGCGGTTTTATTGGCAACCATTGGATTTAATTAAAAAGGCGAAATCTTGTTGAGTTCAAAAGTTGTGGATGTCTCATGGGAGTGTTGATGTGAGCGGGCATAAAATTGTTTGAAATGGTAACGATCTATTTCTGATTTTACAAACACCAATTATTATCATCAAGAAAAAGTATCAACCAAAAAAAAAATTAGAGTCTGTACAGGAGCTTATGATATTATATCGACCAACTGTTTATCCATCTTTTTCACGGAATAAAGTTTATCAATCTGAAAACAACTTATATAAAGAAGAAAACATTGCTTTACCCAAAAAAAGTTTGAACTGGCGTGGCGTTTCACTATAATCACCATACATACCTTCAAAAGGTCTCCGGAAACTAGATGTGCCCAATTAGAATGGGTCAACGTGAGTCATGACTTGTGACTCATGAGTCATGCTGCCTCGTCAAAAAATCGATAGAACATTGAACAATACTTTACTTATCACATTTAGACATTAGGGACATGGCTTGCCAGATTGAGGTCAAAAACCACTGGTTTTTGTTTGGATTTAAGCAGCATAAACTCAAGTCTAATAAACTTCTAATTAATAATAATAACCATCAAAATAGATTATGATGATTAAGTTATTGAGGTTAGGGATAAGAATAAGTCAAGCTGACTAATAAAAACTTATGACTTAGGCTACGTCAGACTCAGACCAAGCCAGACTTTTTTTTTAACACATATATATGTTTAATGTTTCTAAAAAGTTTATTTAGTTAAAACGTCATGCTACAAGCCACATATAAACGTTTTAGGTCTATTAGATCGACATATTTAATAAATACAAATAATATTTTTTACTACGATAATTAATATATTAAATTTTGATTTTTTTTTTATATATTCAACTTTTAGTAATTTATGCATATTAATCTAATTTAATTTTTGACATATTTAAATGTATTATTATAAAATATAATTTAAGTATAATATATATATAAAGTCATATTTTTCAAAATGTGATGTTAAATATCAAAATAGAACTTAATTTTATTGACATATTAATTTGTTAATCTATTTAAAGATATGATTAATTACTTATTAAAAAATATTAAAATGAAATAGGCGTTCAACCTAGTCCACAACAAGTAAACGGTCACCAACCAAAATTAACACATAATAATTAACAATTATGAAAACATAAGCAACAATTAAGAAAGCATGCATTTCAAATGGTATCAAACACGATTCGTGTATCATAACATCCTAATGCAATACTTATATGTATGTCAATGACGTAATTCAAGAATTTCAAATCCTTCACAAAAGAGTGTGAATCTCTTGTCCACATATCCTCTTGATATAAATGTCAAGTCCTTCTAGACAATCACAACTCAATATTCCACACAAGGATATGATAGTCCCTATTGACAAATCATTGTCCGACTTCAACTTTATGGAATACCGCACGCAATTATGAATGTATGAGAATGCTCTAATTCTTATTACACAAAGCATACTCACACTACAAGAAAAACCCTATTTTGTGGCCAACTTTATAAATATTTTGTGGCCGAATAAAACCCTCACAAATTAGTGACCGAAAAAGCCCTCACAAAGGCCAAAATTGAAATTGGTCTTTTTTTGTAGCTGAAAAAGCCCTCTCAAATTTTTAAATATTTAACTGGATTTTGTGGCTGCCTAAGCCCTCACAAAATCACAACATTGTGATTTTGTGAGGGCTTAGGCAGCCACAAAATCACAACATTGTGATTTTGTGAGGGCTTAGGCAGCCACAAAATCCAGTTAAATATTTAAGGATTTTGTGAGGGCTTTTACAGCCACAAAAAATGAATTTTGTGAGGGCCAAATCCGTCACAAAGGAGTGACGTGACTAGGGAGTTTGTGGTGGCATAAGCCGTCACAAAGGATTGTGCATGTGGCGTTTGTGGCTGCAAAGGCCGCCACAAAGGACGCCTAAATCCAGCTGGATTTTGTGGCCGCTTAGGCCGTCACAAATGGCATTAAAGCTGGATTTTGTGGCTGCTTTGGCCGCCACAAATGCCAAAGGTGACCCTATATATATTTTTCTCCCCTCCTCCTTCATTTTTTCACATCCAACTTCTCTCTAAAACTTCATTCTAACTATTCTCTCCTCCTTCTCTCTACACAAAATTACTCTTCTTCATTTAAATTTTGTAAGTATAAATTATAATTTATTTATAATTTACATTAATTTAAATTAATGTTTAATTATAATTATAAATTTATTATTAATAATTAAAATTTTAAATATTTTATTATTAATAATTTAAATATTTTTTTATTAATTTAAATATTTTA